>BTHS01000021.1:43843552-44033552 GCA_036184385.1 Tokudaia muenninki | reverse complement strand
CGAGCAGCAGAAAGTGGAGAGATTTGGTGCTGGACTTTTGACTGTCTCCCGCTGTTTCTGAAGCTTTAAAATTACCGAAGTGAGGGCCAGGAGAAGGGGCAAGAAACTAGTAAAAAACTGAATTATTCTAAAACACAAAACACCCCCAGGAATCCTTAGTTGACCCGGTCCCAAACTATTTTAGTGTCCTGATGATGAAGAATTCAGGATGGTAAATTAGTCTATTTGAATAGTTTCATGCATTTATAGACAATTAAATGAATTTTAAGTATAGGGCAATTTCTCAGCAAAAGACTTTTGACCTTTGAGTCTATTTAGAGGGTTGTGCAAGGCCCTTTGAGACCTATAGAACCAGTTCCCAGTTCCATTTGACTATAGCTGAGGGCCATGCTTTGAGAAGCCCCTAGTATCACTGCTGTAAGAAGCAGATGAAATCTGATTGAGTTTAGAGACAGACCTAGGAGCAGGTCGTGAAGTAGGAGCTGATGCAGAGGCCATGGAGGGATGTTTCTTACTGGATTGAGATGTTTCTTACTGCCCTGCTCTAATGGAAACACGTTTTCTTTTGAGGGTAAAAAAAAAAAAACTAAAAAAAAAAAAAAAAACCAAAAAACATAATAAGCGGTTTAACCCTTTTGGTGCCAGAACCAGGAAAACCTTTTTATCGTAAATCCTGAAAACCAAAGTCAACAGGTAAACAGAATTCTTTAACATCTGTCCAGGGCAAATACTTGGCTTTTGTTCCCCATGTTTATCAGTAAAAGAAATTACATATGAAAGTAATTGTTTGAAAAGTGTTCTTCACCCTGGAAAACAACTTCCAGCTCTTTCTTTTATCCACCCTCCTATCTCCAGCCTTCAAAGACACCCACAGGGACAAATGAGCTTGTCACAGTGGGGACGCTCATGCAAACACACGCTAGTTCTTTTGTTAAACAAATCAGCAGGATCCCTGTAGGAGACTGGCTGGGAGTGTGCCCTGTCTACAGAGGAGGAACGTCATGTCACTGTCCGGTTCATTCTTCATCGGATGCTGTGATTTAATCTCATGGCTTTGCTTCTTCATTCAGCAAATGCTTGTCGAACTCTGACTGTACCGGGACCTGTGGTAGATGGACAGGTTCAGTGCAGCTGCTTTCTCAAGCTGCTGCCTGTACAGCTGGGGAGAACCCAAGGGAGTGGTCACACTGTGTGGGGAGTAAGGATTATGGTCCACGTGCACAGAAGGGGTCCTGGGAATGAAGAGAAAACGTGTTTCCATTAGAGCAGGGCAGGTTCTGCACCCCATCTCAACACTGCCTGTTGTGAACTCCTGGTTAAAGAAAAGTTATAAATTTTACTGTCTTAAGCATTTTAAGTATAGATAATTCAGTAAAGATTATTTCCCATCCTTATGAAATAACTCTCTAGAACGTTACACGGGGATGCTTTCTCCTATGCCCCCTTCCTACAGCCCTGGCAACCACCAGCTTCTGTTTCTGTGAATCAGACCACTTCCCATACCTCGTACGTGTATGATACAATGCTTATATGTCCATTACTGTCTCATTCCATACAGAACAGCATCCTCAGGGGCGCACACTCTTACATTTGCCAAGGTTCCTTTCAGTTCTGAATGGCTGAATGGTATCCATTTATATGGGGGGGGGGGGGAGCCGTGTGTGTGTGTGTGTGTGTGTGTGTGTGTGTGTGTGTGTGTGTGTGACACAGAGAGCATGGATTATCTTTATCAACTCTTCAGTGGTACACACTTTGCCCTTTGAAATAACTTTCTATAGTTTTCCCTTTACATCTGAACTGAGTTGGCGATTATTCAATTTGATAACATAAATAATAAATACAAGGAAATCAGTATTTTTTTTAATTTAATGCATTTCTATTTTAATTCTCATTATTGATATAACGACTTTACATATTATAGGATGCAATATAATAATTTGATATGTGTATGCAGTCTGAAGTTTCAAGTGAGCTTTATGGTTTCCTTGGATATTTTCTCTCTGTGATTGGCTCTTTATCAGCTATAATTCTGAACTATAGTTGCCCTACTGTGATGTAGAACACTAGAACTTGTTCATACGAATGTTAGCTAATGACTATGCAAAAGACAAAGTAAAATACTTTTGTACCCACACGTAGAATTTCCATCAATCCAGTGGTTGAAAGCGTGCATTGGCATGGTGGTATTAATTAACTTTCATACTCCATGAAACACTATGCTAGCATTGTGATTTTTCCCAAGAGAAAGGACAGCCCAGCCCTTGTTCACAGTGTTCTGGCCCAAGGGTGAGTCACTAAATGGTAGCCCTAGAGAATCTAACGCTGTGCAAAAAGTGGGTCTTGTTTCTACACTGTCAAGCCTAAATGACAACCAGGGACATTCTTCTAAGACTGGCGGTGTGTACTGGGGAACGGCAGAGCATTGCTTCTGGATGTGTCGCTGTAGTAAACCGGGAGCGAATTCAAGGACGTGAAAATGCAGAAACATTTTAAAGGTGAAATGAAGAGAACTGCATTATCATGAAGGAATCATCCTTGGCTCCCAGGGTTAATAGATGACAGGGCTGGCGCCCATCCAAGGTCGGACAGACAGTTGCTAGGCAGATGTCCGTGCTGCATACATGTCCTTACAGCATTTTCTGTGTAAAAGTGCAGTGGCCTTTGCCAAGGTTAGACATCTGGCAGGTTTATTATGCATAATTTTGCTTTTTCGGTTCAGTCAGGCACACACGCATATAGATCCTTCCTTTACAGCCTTCCATGTACTAATATAAGCATGGCAAATATACCTCCATTTTGATCATGTTTTTCATAATATGAGAAAGAAGACAAAACAGAGATACCTATTGCTGGTCCCTGCCCCTCCCCCACAAAATGGGAGGAGCCATGATAAAGAATAGGAAACTGATCCATCCAATCTGAATAACTAAGGAAGCAAGGAAGAGTGCTGATGTGCTCCAGCTCCCTCCCCCTCCCACGGTGCTCCCCTCCCCTCCCCCCCACGGTGCTCTTACAAGATGGCCTGCCTAGGGATGCACCACCCACAATGCACTGGGCCCTCCTCCTTCCGGCAGGCCGCTTGCCCGCAGGCCAATCCAGTGGAGGTATTTTCTCAACTGAGGCTCCTTCTTTCAAAATTACTCTAGCCTTTCCAGGTTGACATACAAACTTAGCCAGTACATATCCTGTCTCCCCCTCCTAATGGATTCAGAGCTAAGAAGGTAAGTCGACCTGGGACGTCCCCATTGCGACTGCAGATGACCTAAACTCCCTCCACCTTAGAACTGAACCCTCAGCTGAGTGGTTTTTTTCTTCTAATGCCAGTGACCACAGTCATCTATCTCCTTTTCTGTGTCTCTCCTGCTATCTACTGTGCTCACCCAACTGGCTACAGCATCATAACCCTGGCTACTCAGAGCCCAGGCCCAGCAAACAAGATCTCAGCTTTCAAATTCATATTGAGCTTCCACATGTAGGCAGAAAGTGATGTTATTCAGAGGGACAGGTGGCAAACAATTTGGCAGCACACCAAATGTGCCTGTACTTGGTCCAGCAGCTAATCAAAGCCCTAACACAGGGTTAGGCCCCATCCGCAGCTAACCAAAGCCCAAACACAGGGTTAGGCCCCATCCACAGGTATGGGTCCCCTCTGAAAAGAATAAATAACCTATAAAACTTGAAGATGTGAATATTACACAAGATGGGAAAAAAAATATCAACCAAGGAACCTACAAAATATGAAGAGGATGGGACCATAGTAACACTTGTTAGCAGACCCCAGAGGAGAGGAAATGCACCGGCTTGAAAACAAACTCAAGATAATGACAACAGCAGAATAGAGAGCTAGAGATATGAACACTCAGAGAACTCACAGAAGCCCTCCACAACCTAAGTGCTAAAAACCAGCAAAGACGTAGGGGTCAAGAGACAAAACACAAACACAAACCACACGCCTGAAGAATTCAGCAAGTGGGATTTAAAAAGAAAGAAGAATACAGTCAAGAACCGCAATATAAGACTGTACCCAAGCCACAGAACGAGTTCAGGAGTTCAAGACGAGGCTTCTGAATGGGCCCCGCCAAAGCAAAACATCAGGACAGTAAAAAGTGGGGAAGGCGCCAAAGAATTCTAGGATACAATTAAATAGGTAATACCCACATCGTGGGAATTCCAGAAGGAACAGCCATGGGGAAAGGTGCAGAAAATGACTAATAACAGACGAGAACTTCCCAAATTTTGAAAAAATGTGGAAGTCCAAGTCTGTGAAGTTGAAAGATTCCTGATTAGACTCAATCCCAAGATGTCTTCTCCAATGAGCATTTCAATCGAGGGAGGGAGGGAGGGAGGGAGGGAGGGAGGGAGGGAGGGAGGGAGGGAGAGAGAGAGAGAGAGAGAGAGAGAGAGAGAGAGAGAGAGAGAGAGAGAGAATGAATAGTAAAAGCAACAAGAGAATAAAGTCAAATACCATATGAAGGATCCTAAAAACTAGTGCAGATTTCTCAGCAGAACCATCTAGAATACCATATTTTAAACATTTGGGAGTGGGGAAGACTTCCAGACAAAGCCACTTCTCAGCATGAGAAATGAAAGCCTCCCTCCCCCACAGGCCAAGGAACAGCTCATCAGGACTAGCCCTACCATGTAAGAGGTACTTGGGGGGCAGGGGGGGGGGAGGTGGACCATGCCCAGTAAAGAGAAGGAGACACCTACCTCGTTCTGAGAGCTCATGGGAAAACATGGAGTCCATAGGTAGCACAGAGGCCAGGAGGGGTGGGGGTGGTTTAGGGAGAGAATAGTTAAGTACAGGAGGTGTGCGCCTCGGTCAGGATAGTAGCTCCTAGTGTTCCATAACTGATAATGTTTTGTAAGGGGAGGTTCTGTCTATAAGGTCTTGTCCCCCAATTGGTTCTTGACTTGTCAATAAAGAAGGCCAGGGGCTGATGGCTGGAAGGAAGGCACCGGTGGGACTTCCGGGTCCCAAGAGAAAAGGGAGATGCAGGGAAGGAGAGAGGGGCTTTTTCCGCCATGCTTTGGAACAAGGAGAAAGCAGCAGTTATGGAAGGTCTCAGGGCAGCTAGGGCCTGCAGCCACTATGGGCAGGGGCCAAGGGTGTTGGGGGTGGGGGGCACTAGCTCACGCAAGCCATTAAGCTTAGGGTGGAAGGAGAGATGGAGATAAATTGATAAGGGCATGCGTTCCCAGGCAGGAGGAATCTGCAGCACACAGAAACTGTACCTAGAGGCGAATTCTAAAGGTAACAGAGCAGTGTGTGTGTCTTTTATCTGAAGATTCAAGGGTCTCTGGAGTGGGTTGGTATAATGAGACCCCTCCAGGAGCAAAGACAGTAGGAAAGAGAAGCCAGGTCAGCGCCGACACGGCGCTAATCCTGGAGCTACTCGGGGAGAGGCTGGTAGCTAAGTTGCAGCTCCGGGCCTCAGGCTACGGTAGTGTGTCATTAAAACTACAATGTTTACTATTAAATATTTAAATATTATTAATTAGAAAACAGAAGTAACAAGCACACCAGGCAATGGATGTCCATCATAACCCAAGCTGGCCATTACACAGCAGTAGTGCAGTTTTCCGACTAAACGTTTTACATTTTAATACTTACGTTCCCGGACTTATGAATGGGGTTTTCGCTCTGGTACGTATGTCAAGAGCGGTTGGGGGTGGGGCTCAGGTGATAAAGCTCGTGATGTACAACCATGAGGATGTGTGCTCCATCCTCAGAACAAAGGTTCAAACTCAGGGTGTGGTGGTGTGCGTTTGTAAAACCAGCTCTGGGGAGGCAGAGACAGGCAGATCCCTAGGGTCTGCCTGCAAGTCAGCCAATCTTAAACTGTGAGTTCCAGGCCAGCGAGACACTCTTATTTTAAAACAAAAGGGGCAACACCTGAAATACCACACCCCAGGTTGACCTCAGGCCTGCCGGCCGGCGCACAAACACACATGCACGTACACACCAAGATGTGACAGAATTCTGATCAATCGTGCCCAAGACAGGGAGAGCTCGGTAGGTTGCCTACAGAATGACAGTTGTTCGACCTGTGACTCAATGTGGCTTGCTTCTAAGTCTCGAGATCATTTAGAGTCAACTCAAGTGCACAGTGTGGCGGTGTGCATACTCTGTTGACAGACGTAACATTCAAATAGTTACACTCTCTGCTCTGTTTCTGTAATCACCAGCCTCTCCTTTTCTCTCTAATTCCCTTTCGCTAGGACATCGAAGAGACCATGAACACTGCTTTGAACGAACTCCGTGAGCTGGAGAGGCAGAGCACGGTGAAGCACACCCCTGATGTCGTGCTAGACACCTTGGAACAAGTGAAAAACTCGCCCACGCCTGCGACTTCCACAGAGTCGCTCAGCCCGCTGCACAACGTCGCCCTCAGGAGCTCAGAGCCTCAGATTCGCAGGAGCACCAGCTCCTCCAGTGATACCATGAGTACTTTCAAGCCTACGGTGGCGCCCAGGATGGGCGTCCAGCTGAAGCCCCCAGCCCTTAGGCCAAAGCCTGCTGTTCTTCCAAAAACAAACCCTACTGTAGGACCTGCCGCACCTTCCCAGGGTCCCGCAGACAAGTCTTGCACAATGTAAAACACAAAGGTCACGAGGGGAGGGGAGGGGAGGGGAGGGGAGGGCAGGGGAGGGTCTGAAAGTGAAAATGACTTAGTGGCAAGAATCGAAGATCCACAACCTTCCTCAGTCTCAAGCTTCTAACTGGAGATCCTCTGGCTTTCCTATGTTGTGTCGAATGTAATGATGTCTGGGACTAGCTAAGTTAACGTGGGCATTTGTATTTTGTAATTTTTTTTAATAACTGGACGTATGTCATTTTAAAGACAATAGAAACACTTAGACTTACTTGAAAATCCAATGCTGCACCCTTGTAATGAAGACAACACCTCACCCAACACGGTATATGGCTTCAGATTTAGTGTAGCTCAGGTGAGTGTCCCAGAAGCAAGAAAACCCGAATTCCCAGGTCTTACTGGAATATCATCACCTGCCATGATCTGGGACACTTGTGGGAAGAGCACTCATTGCCTAGTAACCGACAACAAGCACCTCTAACTCTGTCCAGAGTGGCACCCTGCACCTGATAAAGGTCACAGAGGAGACTCCAGTGGGACCTTCAGTTCATGGCTTGAAGGAGTTCCATGACAGACCCTTCCATAAAAGTCATTTCCCTGGATCCAGGTTAAAGACTCAGTGGAAGGGTGTAGAAGATACCCAGATGTTGCTTGAACCGAACCTAGAAAAGGCAGTTAGGGAAACTGTCTCCAAGGCTGTTGATATTGCTCCCTCAGGCCCCAGAGAAGTTCAAGTCCACCCCCTACACTTACAAAAGGACTAGAGCAGCCAAATCTCGAGGACTTTCTGGTTACACCACAAACTCCTGCAAATGTGTTCAGTAACTGCCTGAGAAATACGTCTGCCTTCCCCTCAACCCCATGTTCTCCTTCATGGCAATGGAAACAACCGAACGGGAAATGAATCCATGATCCACTGATGTTGTGACTAAATTACCTTGGTTTCCTTTATGCCACAAAGGCCCAGTGGTCCCCAATTGGAAGCCACAGCTCTCTCTGAGCCAAGCCAGACCTGGCTACGGTACTGAGCGAGAGCCATGCGAGGCCACCATGCAGGAAGATGACCTCGTGGCGCCAGGATGGTGCCTTCCAGGTTTTGTACCTCAGAATCATGACTTCTGTTCTCCTCTGTTTGTTGTTTGCTTTTTGGGGTTTGCATTATGCTCTCTACAGAACTCCTATGGTCCAATGGGCTCAACTGGGGAGCTCTTTTCCTGGTAATTTAGCATATAGCCATTTTCTTTTATCATATATATTTTTCCTCTACCTTAAAAAAAATATATACATATGGTAGATTTGTGTTTGTTTGGTTCTGGGGACTGACGGGGACCTCTTGCATGCTAAGTATACACTACCACTGAACTGAGCTGTACACCCCAGCCCTCCCCTCCCCCCAGATCATTCTTCACACAACTGTTTCCACTAAAGAACAAATCACAATTTTCCTAGCCTCAGCAGCCGACATCTGCATTAACATTGAACTTCCTAATGAAGCAAACAGATGGCTCAAAGCAAACCCTCTTAGGGTCCACCCACCATTAATTACCTTCTAGGTCTGCTTTCAAATGGCTGGCAGCCGGTTGCTTGCCACCTAAGAGAAGCGCAGTGCTGCCAATAACTCCTGCAGAAACCAACCTGCACTAAAGTCAAGATCGTGACCTAGGCCTACCTCAGTTTGCCAGTCTTGTCATCCCAAATTGCAGAAAAAAAAAAATTGTTGATGAGCTACTCCCTTTCCAAGTCACTCTCCTCATTTCACAGATGTACTGAAGACATACTCCCTACCCCCAGGTACTTCAGGTGTGGTAAGGTTTTAAACCTCGGACTTTTCAGAACCATCTTTTCTGACCATTTTGAAAAAGAAACCAAGGAGACCCAGCCAGGACTGCCCTTTGACTGACACTGACTGCTGGTCTCCTTGGAGGTTTATTATCTCCTAAATGAACCCGAGGCCGTTAATGACGCCGCTTATTTAGAAAACAATGCCGATTCTTAGAACCATCTTTTGCAGTTTGCAAATTCTTCTTCTTCTTCTTCTTCTTCTTCTTCTTCTTCTTCTTCTTCTTCTTCTTCTTCTTCTTCTTTTCTGCTCCTCCTCCCCTCATCCTCCTCCTCCTCTTCCTCCTCCTCCTTCTTCATAGAATCAGGACTTCTACTCTCCAGCACTGCTCGCTCTGGCCCAAAGATTTATTTATTATATCTGAGTACATTGTAGCTGTCTTCAGACACACCAGAAGAGGGCATCAGATCTCATTACACATGGTTGTGAGCCACCATGTGGTTGCTGGGATTTGAACTCAGGACCTTCGGAAGAGCAGTTAACCGCTGAGCCACCTCTCCAGCCCTGTAAATGCCTTTCTTAAGCTTTCATTTTAGCTTTTCAGATCTTTACTTCCTTAAACAGCTCCCTAGCAACCTCCTCCACCCACCCCACCCCCACTGCCGCCCCTGAGTCCGAGGCCTTCCGTGCTCCATCTCTGCCTTTCTACCCCCTAGGTCAGGACCCTGCTGACTTAAATAACAAAGGCCATGCTTCTGTACTCTCTTCCTCTAAGAAATGGCTCCTGGTTGACTCCATCTCTCCTTTATCTTCTTCATCTTCTGTCCAGTACCTGTTGCCAGTTTCCAGGCTTACATTTGTCTCAAATGAAAGCAAAGAGCCTAGATGGCCTCCTGATCAGCACTCACCAATGCTTCCTGTCCTTAGACATGGCTCGACAGGCCTACGGTTTCCCCTCTAACTTTGGCACCCTTTGAGGCCTCACGGAATAGTTTAAGGTAAAGCCATCCCCCTGCACAGAGGATCCTAAAAACTCAGTAAAGCTCTCTAAGCTGCAGCAGCGGAGAAGGGTCACCTTGCAGGGCCTGGTTTGAACCACAGATGTAGCACAGCAGGAAGGCACAAGGAAAGGAAGGAAATGAACCCCTGAAGTGCTCTCTGTTCTCCCCCATTTCCAGATCTCACAGTCCATACACAGTTTAGGGATCGGAGTGTTGGATCAAGAAGGGACAGTCCCCAACAATCCCCGACTCCACATGCACCAAAGACTTACAGCTGACAGACCGAGGCTTCATCCCATCCGTGCAACCCCTGATGGGGATTCGCAAAGCCCTGTGGTGCGAGTTGGTGTGAGGAATGGATTGCTAGGAACTTGCTTCGAGTCCACTGCAGAGTGTCACATAAACTTCCGAACTGCTGAGGGCACTGTGTAAAAGCTTGAGTCCTTGTTACATGCCACACCGTTGTTTGACAGTTTTCCTTGTGTTCACACGACGTAATCTGATTTCGGTGCCCCATGAGCCAGCCACAGAACAATTCATGTGAGGTCCCACTCATTCTACTACCGTTGTAATGAGTAATTGCCAATGGATAAAGAGCTCCCAAGGGTCAGTCGGTCGGTCTCTCTTGAGTTTTTCTGTCTCTCCATGTGCCATCCCCAAAGTGGCACTATCATGGAACTAAGAAACTGGGTTGGTGGTAGTGGTCTTAGCATGTTGGATTGCTCAGTCTCTGACATCTACGTACTGAAGGAACCATGATCTAATATCTGAAATCCAACAGTAAGGAGGTTGTGAGTCCATTGAGAGTCTATTTGGGTTGATATTTTTTTCCTGGCCATAGTAGAAAAGACCGTAAATGCAGGAACTGCATTTGGGGTGCCATCTTTGGTATCCTCCATGGAGACCCTGAAACAGAGAGCCTGGAAGTACAAATAGAACCCCCTACTTGAGACTGACCCCTGAGCGGAGAGCCCCCGCCCCCTGGCTTACAGCAGCTTTGGCATAGACTGTAAAGTCAGAGACTGAGTTTTCACTCATCCTAGCATACTTTATTTAAAAAAAAAAAGTCTCAGTGGTATAATCAAAATGGGTAACTGTATCTTTAAATTACATAGGGGAATTTTGTATGTTTAAATAACTGTACCCGGTTCCATAATGCTTATCTTAGAAACTAGTAAAAGAAAACTATATAAACCGTGCGTTCGTGGATGCCCCTCCGTAGAACGTTCACCTAGGTTCCGTGTATAGTGTGATGGTGATTGTAGATATCTAAAGTGTAGTAGGTGGCCGTGTCACGGGAGAGATTGCTCAACGCCCACGTAATTAAACCAGTATTGTCCTTTCCTGTCGGTTTGGTCAGTTGCAGTGCCGGTAGCTTTCCGCTTATGACGGTTATCTGAGTGTGTCGATGTACATCTGTAGTATGTACATGTGAAAGTGCCTTCCTATCTTAGCGTTTAGCCTTGCTCTTGGACTGTTTCCTACTAGGTCCCGCCCACTTCCTTCCTTTCCCGATGCCCACCACAGTGTTCTATAACTCCCTCCCCTTGTTCCCAGCCTCTCGCCACCCCCATCATCCTCCTGGGCCTCCGTCATGTGCATCTCCTATCTGTGTGGACTGTCACACTGTCTTGTTGTCCTCCTAGACGTGACTGTGCCTTTCTCACCCCGCCGTCTTATCCAACCTTCCAGCCATGCCCCACCCACACAGCCGCTGCCATCCAGCCCCCTTGCTCTATACCTGCTCTCTGGTACATCCCCCCTCCTCTCTGAGGTAAGGAGAAAAAGGGATGCTTTTACAGTCCTGGAAGAAAAGATGTTTTGTTAATTTGTCGTGACGATGCACTTTTCTGTATAGTACAGTACATTTTTGGCATGTACCATTACAGGCTCCAGTATATGGTCGGGTTTGTTCTTCAAGGTGTAGCTTTATAATAAATATGATAGTTCTGGCCGCCTTTGTCTGCTCATGATTTGCTGTGAGTGTCCTGTCTGTTCCTTTTTCACTCTTGTTCCCCTGGAGAGCTGGGTTGCATTAAAGAATGTGAAATTTTAGATGGTTTGTTTTGTTTTGTTTGAGAGTGGGTCTCTCTGTGTAGTCCTGGATGTCCTGGAACTCAATATGTAGATCAGGCTGGCCTCAACTCACTAAGATCTGTCTGCCTCTGCTGGGATTAAAAGCAAACACCATAACACCTGGCTCCTATTTTTAAGAAAAGATTTTTGTTTCACATTCAGTTTCGTTCATGCCTTTGAAAGTGAGGGCTCCTATACAGCCCTGTCCGGGGAGCTGCAGCTGTGAGAGTCCTGGCTGGGGACCCCTGTGTGGGGAAGGAAGAGGCATTGAGTCTAGTCCATATCCCATTGAGTCCTTCCCACACTAAGTCCTGTCAAGCTAGTCTTTGTTTCATTTTCCTAAACTGAAGTAGAATCCTCGGTGTTGACTCTTTAGATTTGCCCAGGTATCAACATTCTAATTTCAAACATAAAAGCCAACTCTTCCAGATCAAATTGAAGCAGCCACATGCCAGACTGAAAACTGCTAAATGTGATAAAGAAATCAGAATTCACTTTTGATTGAAGTATAAAATATGTACAGGGGGGAAAAAGGTGTACCAATCATTAGTATAGTGGGTTTTTATAAAGAAATACTGGGGATGAGGGGGTATGCAGTTTGGTGGTAGACCAAGCACTTAGCACGCAAAAACATTCAAGCCCAGCCACCAAAAGAGAGAACACTTCTACCACCCAGACCAAGAAACAGCACACTAGCCACACAGCAAACTGGCACACTGACACCTCACACCCTAGCTGATCACCAAAGCTGTCCATTTGACTGCCCGTGTGTTGGTTTACACCCATTTTCTATCTGGTTCCTTTCGTTGAATGTTATACTAGGAGCTGGAGGATTTTGCTCAGTAGTGGATCTACCAGCAAGTACAAGCCCCCATCCAGTCCCCAGCACGAGAGAAAAACAACTAACTGGGAGTTAAGGCAGAAGTTCTTCGGTTTCTCTTGCTACCTAGATTTCTACTGCAGGCGTGTTTCCTAATTCAACTTTGGGTTTCATACGCAAAAGTCATTAACTAAACCCAGAGGAATTAATGAAAAATAGATGACTCTACCAGTTAAAATTGTTTCCAGCCCCTGATGGAAGGATGGCTAGACCATTGGTCAGAGGATACGGTGAGTTTCTTCCCATCTGGAGGCACGAACTCTTCCTGGAAGACTCTGATACCACTGTGACTCACTTGATGTTACTGCTGGGTCCCTTCCTCCAGCACCCACTTTCCTTACAGAAGCTTAGACTCACAGGATACTTACTGGGAGCAGATGTTCAAGTGAGAGAGGAAGATTGTTCTGGAAAGATCACGGTGTTCTGCACCTTAGTGCTACCCTTGATCCAACAGCCTCAGCCTGCCTCAACCTGCTGCACATACCCATTTCCCAAATGCCGCACTCAGGAATCAGAGTCCCCGTCTAGGTGTGTCTCTCCACCGTGCACTTAGCGCACACATATTGCACTCACAAAGATTTTCCTTAAGTACTTCTGATACCTGAGAAGAAAAACTCCCCAGGTTTGACTTAGGAGTAGTAAAAATATCCCCAAAGCTGGGAACTATGCCAAATCTCATTCCAGGGGTCAGTCTTCTGTCCCTATTGTTTGGATGGTTTGGTTTTAGGTTTCATCATATTGGCTTTTTAAGACAGGATCTTACTATGTAACACAGGATAGCCTCGAACTTGCCATCCTGTCGCAGCCTTGCACCTGCTAGGGCTAAAGATGTGAACTGCCACTCCTGGCTCCTCTATCCCTTCTTAATCCCAGCTCTGGGAGGCAGAGGCAGGAGGATGTCTCTGAGTTAGAGGCCACCCTGATCTACACAGTGAGTTCCAGGACAGCCAGGACCTCAAAAACCAAAACAAAAGAATGGAGCTGTATTAACGACAGGCCTTTTAAAGTTCATCACCAGACAGGCAAAGCAGTCTGAGCAGAGAAGGCCGTCAAGGCGTGTCTGATGGCCTGTTTCCAGAATCACCTTTGGACTCTACAACTGACTTACATTATTAAGTAAATGAGCCTGTAAAATAAAATCCATAGAGAGGCCAAATGCAGGTTTTTAGTCTTAAAGGCTGGTGACATTGAGAAATGCATGTAGAATGATTCATTTATGATTGGGCTGACATTGCCAGATGGTTGGAAAGGGTTATACAAAACAATCCCCAGAAAGTTCTGGCCATCGTGGAAAAATATTGGCCACCATGAAGACAAGTGCAGCCACCCACTGTAGCAGTGGGAGTTACCCTGGTGACGACGACGGGACACGCTCACGGATACAGGGAGTGAGGAGATGAGAGGGGTTGGGAGCATGATGTGAAACTCACAAAGAATAATTAAAGTTAAAACAAAGCAAAAGCAGTAAGTCTGCAGCTACACGGCTATTTGTTGCGGAGAAATATTAAAGAAGAAACACCGCCCCCCCATCTCTCCTGCCCCGCCAAGCCTCAGCACCCCGTCCAGGCAGGCTCCCACAGCATCTCAGCGGTGTTCTCCCTCCGCCATAAACCCTTTTAATTGGCGGACCCACATTCCAGTAACCAAGTAAATCAAAACTCTTAAAGCTTAGTTAGCCAATCAGATTTATGTATAAATCATATTACAATTTATAAGATATCGATACAATAGTTTTAGAGCCAATTGTTGATGAAAGCTTTATCCCAATATATTTCTAACCTTATAAACACTTAGCTATATGCGGCTAGTAAATGTCACACTGTTCCACATCCGAAGCCCTCTCGTTTCTGATTCTTCTCTGTTCTCCTCCTGCAATCTCTGTCCCGCGCCCCTCTACCAACTCCTAGCTCCGCCTCCCTTTTCCTGTCCAATCACAGGCCTTCTACTGCCCTAATATGATTGGACATGGAAAATCCTGCAACAGCTATTGGCCTTTGATGGCAATGTCCACAGTGCAGAACCTCAGGAAGTTCTTGCTCCCAAAGGGGCAGTGTTCTATTAACGCATGCCTCATAACTGGACCTATTGGGTGCAGGAAAAGCCTCCCCTCACACTTAGTGGTGACAACTATTTGCTAGTCCAGGCTGCAGAACAGAGGAGATTATGTTCTCATTTGCCGAAGTGCTAGGGAAAACCCTGGAGAGTTGGCATAAAATTTAATGCTATTTTAAACTATGCAAGGTACACAGTTACCTTGTTAATACATTAATGTTCTCTGTCCCTTGACCATTTTGTCATGGGCATAGGTAACAAAAGAACTGTCTGCTCACATCAACTTGATCCCTGCTGAGTATTTGGAAATCCCTGCCTTCTTCCTGAGAGATGTAGAACGCCCAGGGCGAAGTGTCTCACGCCTCCAGAACAAGACTCCCTTCCCAGAGGTTCTTGGTCTCGCTAATACAGGCTTCCTTTCAGCGGGGACGAGTCTGGCTCGGCTCTGAGCTCCACAACTTCCTGCTTGTTCTCCTCCCTCACGTCTGCACCTCTCTTACAGCTTTGATGGGGAGAGACTTTTGGGTGGAGGTTTACTCTGCCCTTAAGAAAGAACTGTCTTCTCCGAGGAACGAGGACAATTAAGAGCAATAAATAATCCTCTAAGAAAGCAAAATCACATCACCTCACTTGCTCCCACGTCTCCATTGGAACTGTGAAATGCAAATGAGCCTAAAAATTAGAAGTAGCCTTGGATCCAGCAGTCAGAGTTCACCGTCCAGACTCCCTTTTAACTGATTGGGGGGGGGGGGGGATATCTTCAGATGCTGAGACTGTCATTGATCATTTTTCCTTCTATGTTTTGTTCTGTATTGTTTTTTTCAGTGTGGATAAAAAAAAATTTTTAGCTTTGCAAAAACAAGAAAAATAAAGTTTTATTCTAATATTTTCATGAGAAAAAGTACCATTGGCTCAGAAGATATGCTGGGTGATCCATCCACTGAAGGAAGGCCTTGGAGACCTGGAGGAAATCCCCTCTCTGCTCCACTTCAGGGTTCTGACGCCCCCCACCCCAGCCAGATCTCTGCCATTTACAGAATATACTTTACAGAATTGTGGGATGGCATTCCTGATTTCCTAAGGCCACTCACGAGATGGGCATTTTTAGAATGGCCTCCAGTTCTGTTTAGACCACAGTTGATTCTAATTAAGGGTAATGTCGGTGCTCTGGTTTTCTTTGCAGGAGAAAAGCAATGGGCACGATAGGTTCCTTTCTTGCCTGCAAACACTTTTCAGCTGAGTTAAAAAAAAAAAAAGGGAGAGGCCGGGCAGGATGGCTGAGCAGTGAAAAACACTTGCTGTGAGCAACTGAGTTCCTGACAACTTAAGTTCCATTCCCAGAGCCCATAGTGAAGGGAGGGAACACAGAGAGAAAACTGTATGAGCTCTACATTGGCATGTGCACACCTGCATACACATACACACACACAAATGCATATGTCAACATATGAACACCTGCATATTCTCTCTCTCTCTCTCTCTCACACACACACACACAAATGCATATGTCAACATATGAACACCTGCATATTCTCTCTCTCTCTCTCTCACACACACACACACACACACACAAATGCATATGTCAACATATGAACACCTGCATATTCTCTCTCTCTCTCTCTCACACACACACACACACACACAAATACTTGCAGCAGTATCGGCACACCTTCATTCATTCTCTCTCTCTCTCTCTCTCACACACACACACACACACACACCCTATACATACTATTACACATAGGCATGTGCATACATACATACACACTAATACATGCATAGGCATGTGTACACCCACACACACATAGGCATGTGCACACCTATACACACATACACACTCTAATACACGAATAGGCATGTGCACACACACTAATGGACACATTAACATGTACACACCTGCATTCTCACACACATACACTAATTAATAATAATTGAGAAATAATTGAGAAAGAAATGACTCTACCGCTAAGACTGACAGCCAGCCTCTCTATCAAAGTCAGCATGCGCCTTGTGAGTTCCCTTGTAAAGAACAGAAGGGAGGGAACACAGAGAGAAAACTGTATGAGCTCTACATTGAGACAGTTCTTGTTGGCTGTAGGAGTGTTTACCTTGAAGGAAGCTGTCACAGTTGAACAAGGTCAGGCATAATTCTTTCTCTTGTTTCCTGCGGCCATGACACAATGACAAAGGGACACACAGGATGCTCATAAGGTATTGTTGCAGCTTGGGAACAGCCCCTGGGGTTCCCTAAGACCGGCTTGGCATTGCCAGGGAAATCTGTGTATCAGATTGTCTGGCACACCTGCTCTCGCCCTCTCTTCCTTCCTCCTTCCCTCCCTTCCCCTTCCTCTCTCCCTTGCCCTCTCCTTCCTTTACCCACCCCTTTCTTTATCTCCCTCTCCTTCTCTGTCTTCCTCCCCACTCCCCCTCCCTTCTCCTTCTCTGTCTCCTTCCTTCTTCCTCCCTCTCCCAATCCCCCCAGCCCATTTTATTCATCCTCGTCTCTGGAGAATATATAAAGGATATCAGTGTTCATGATTACAATCAAAAATAGACCGACCGGGTAATTTAAGCTAAAGGTAAATTTGTTGATAGCATAGTTGTCAGCCTGGAGCCCCAGAGAGTGAGTGGCTGAGGTGTGAAAGGCAGAATTGCACTGCGGATTCCAGTTTACTTTGTGTTGCTGTGATAGCTCACTCCGCACTCCCGAGCATAGCTCTGCACACATGGCTCACACACTCGCCTTAACTGTGCTCCCCAGAACTTTGTCCATCCGTGTTTTCTCCACACTTGTGGACCTAGCTCAAGGTCCTGCAGCTCATGTGCTGACTCAGGGTGAGTCAGGCTAGAAGAATCCCACAGAAGCAGTGTGAGAAGGCCACAGGCCAGGTCACACTGCAGCCACAAATGCTGCAAAAGGTCACGATCACTCACACACACAGAGAGAGAGAGAGAGAGAGAGAGAGAGAGATCCACAGGCAAGGTCACATTACAAACCACAAATGATAAGGCCAAGATCACACACATACACACAGAGACAGACACACAGACAGACATACACAGACTGACATATACACATATACAGACACATATGCAGACACACACAGACGCACAGACACACAGACACACAGCACTAAGAATTACCTAGATGAACCCTAGGACACAGAATTTAAAATAACAATTATAAACTCGTAAACATGATCAAAAAGGTTTTAGAAGGACAGGAACAAAACGCCTCAGAGAACTTTAAAGAGGATACAAACAAACTTCAGAGTCTAAGAAAATAGCTGGATGAATTATGAGGGCAATTCAGAATCTGAAAACTGGATTCAGTAAAGAAATCGAAGAACCAAAGAAAATCCAAGCTGAAATGAAGATGGGATTGAAAAGTTCAGCAACCCAACTAGAAAACAGAGAAAATCCTTATTATTATTATGGAAGACATAATACCAGGACTTGAAGGCAAAAAGGAGGAACTAGACTGATCAATGGGGTAGGGGTGGGGGGGTTGGATGTGGAGGTGGCACACACTTTAGTCCCACCGCTTAAAAGACAGAGGCAGATGGATCTCTGAGTTCAAGACCAGCCTGGTCTATATAGTATGTTCCAGGACAGCCAGGTATATGATAAAACCCTGCCTCAAAAATGAATTGATTAATTTATAAGAAATAAGAAAAATGGTGTAAAAGGAGTGTACCGGAATTTCAGAACACCATAAAAAGAACAAATCCTCAAATTACAGGCATATAAAAGGGAGAGGAATCCCAAGATAACGAGACAGACCAGATCCTCAACAAGATCATACAAGAAGGCTTCCCTCCAGCTAAGAAAGACACACAGCAGATATGAGCAGGCCCAGACCTCCACATGGACAGCACTAGAAAAGAACTCCCCAGAGCACATAATCATTAAAACACCAAATATATAGAACAAAGATTACTGAAATCCGCAAGAGGAGAAAAACAAGTCACATATAAGGTATACTGAAAACTCCAGTTGGCATGGCAACAGGGATGAGGCAAACCTCACCTCAACCCCCGATGAAGAGCTGCAGGTAACGGTGGACTAGAGAGACAAATAAGCAATCTTCTGCAGGGATGACCTCCCGATTATCCACTCCAAGTGGCCAGTCTTAAACACATCTCTATTCAAGCAACATTAAGCGATCTCAGTAGGTTATTTATTTATGGTGTGTGTGTGTAACAACCAATAAAGAAGCCGATAGTTTGTGACAGAGTAAGGGGGGGGCCCCACTGGGGAAGTTGAGGGTAAGAGATGGGGGTTGGTAAAGTTGGTATAAACACATTACTCCTGTGTGAAATTCTGAAGAAAATGAAGGTTACAAATTGTGAGGGGGAAGGGGGAGACTTGTGGTTGGCAAGATGGCTTAGCAGGTAAGGGCACTTCCTGGGCAAGCCTGGAAACCTGAGTTCAAACCACAGAACCCACATAAAGGTGGGCAGGGAGAACTGACTTTATTAATTCATCATCTGATTTCTTTAAATGTGCTATGGCACACAGACACACACACAAAAACACACACACACACAACACAGACATACACAGAAACACACACATAACACACAGAGACATACACAGAGAAACACGCATAACACAGAGGCATATAGAGACACACAGAGACACATATATATACACACACAGGCACACACAGACAGACAAAAAGACATACACCAGACACACACACACCACACATGCACAAAATTTAATTTAAAAAGCGAAAGAAGGGAGAAGGGAAGGGAAGGGAAGAGAAGGGAAGGGAAGAGGAAGGTGAAGGGAAGGGAAGGGAAAGGGAAGGGAAAGGGAAGGGAAGAAAGGGAGGAAGAAAGGGAGGGAGGAAGGGAGGAAGGGAGGAAGGGAGGAAGGAAGGAAGGAAGAAAGAGAGAGAGAGAAAGAGAGAAAGAAAGGAAAGAAAAGGAAAGGAAAGAAAAGAAAAAAGAAAAGGAAAGGAAAGAAAAGAAAAGCCAAGCCCACTGACCAAAACCAACATGGAGGATGTGCCAGTTTGCCTGAGAAATCCCACACAAGCTCAGATGTTTGGACACTTGTCCCTACTTGGTGGCACTGTCTTCGGAGGCTTTGAGACACATCACCTTGCCCTACTTGCGGTTTGCCCTCTCTGCATCCCGCTTGTTCGAGGGTGGAATCGCTCTGATTCCTGCTCAGGCCGCTGTGCCTGCCGCTTGCTCGCTGCCACTCTTCCCCGCCCTGTTAGGCTCTCCTAGAAACACAACCAGATCAAGTTCCTTCTTCATCACGTGGGTCGTGGTGCTTTATCACAGCAACAGAACAAAGCTAATATGAGGGAAAGTGGCTCATTTTTACACTTCCATTTCACGGTCCTTCACTGAGGGAAACCAGGGCAAGAAGTCAGTTGGGAATCTGGAGGCAGAGACTGAAGCGAACAAGGAATCCCTCACCATGACTCCCTCTTCCCAGATATGTCAAGTTCACAACCGAGGTTAGCAGTACAAACCCATCCCTTGTCAAGTTGAACACAAACATTGTTGTATCTTAACCTTTCCTTCCTTTGTCTCCAAGATCTCATGTTAATAATATAATATAAAGTCCAACTTTTAAAAGTTCCAGAGTCTTTAACATTTTAATACTTTGAAACTTCAAAGTTCCTGTAAAATCCATTGTGGTGGCGAGTGCCTCTAATCCCTCTGCAGGTAGAGGCAGTCAGATCTTTGTGAGTTCAAAGCCAGCCAGCATAGCAAGTGCCAAGCCACCTAGGGCTCCACAGTGATGCCCTGTCTCCAAAGGAAAACAAAACAAAAAGTTTCTTAAGTTGGGATGCTGGAAAATCAAAAATAAGTTACAGCCTTTCTGGCTCAAATGGGAGGAAGGAGGTGCAATTACAACCCAATCAAAGTCTAACCAAGATCCTGTAATGTAAACGCTAGGTGTTTGGCATCATGGACTCACTCATGACCTCCTGGGCTGCAAAGGGCGTGGACAGTCACACCTCTCTAGTTCTGCCATCTTCAACACCCACAGCTTGTCCAGTGGACTCAGGTTGGCTCCACTCCGCTGTCCTCGGAAGTTATCTCATGGCCCTGGCCCTTCCAGGATGCTCGGTCCTCTACTGTATCTGAGCCTGCACCCTCACCGATTGCCTCTCCTAAAGTTCTTAAGGGACTTTGGCCCTGCCACATGGTACTAGCCTCACTGTATCTCCATGACCCCTTCAATCCCGAGGTTTCCACTACAACAGAAGCTGCGCCTTCACCAATGGCCTCTCGTCTGAGCCTCAACCGCTCTCCCTGACCCCTTCCATCTCTTCAAAACCACTACCGCCTGGGAGATTCTTAGGCATTGCCAAATTTGGCATCCACTTGAGAAGTTGGTTTGGCCACATCTGGACTACACCTTCTGGGTTCTGGCCCTGAGGAAACGCTCCCCAAAAGATTTGATCTCAATGATGCCATTCTCATTCCCACGGCTAATTTTTCAGCCCCACCTGACAAGCATCGACTGTCCCAGAGAAGCATGGGCTTGGCTTCCACACGTGCTTCATTCAAAATATCACACAAATGGCCTGTGTGAAGGATTCTCAAGGGATGCAGAAGCTTTCATGGGCCAGATACCAATATCTGCATTGATCTTATCATGTAAGCCCTCATAGGACAGCTTATAAAGTTCTAAGAACTCAACAACTTTTCCAGCCCAAAGTTCTGATTGCTTCCATAATCCTCCCCAAAACCGCATAGTCAGGGCTATCACTATGATACCAATTCCTGTTCTAGTTTGCTTTCTGTTGCTGCGATAGATTAAGCAGAACCAACATGGGGGAGGAAAGAGTTTATTTGGCTTATCTGTCCTCCTCACGCTCCAGCATTAAGGGACTTGAGGGTAGGAACTGAAGGGGAACCTGGAGGCAGGAACTGCAGCAGAGACCGGGTAGAAGTGGCTCACCAGCTCATTCCCTTTGGCTTGCTCAGCTATCTTTCTGGTACAGCCCACGTACATCACTGCCCCCTATCGTCTGGGCCATGCTACATCAATTAGCAATGGAGAAAATGCCCCCGTAGACACGCCCATAGGCCAAGCAGATGATGGCAACTCCCCAGTCGAAGGTTCCTCTTCTCAGGTGTATCACATTGACAACTAAGATTAGCTTTCACAATTAGCCTATAAGAACTTCTGTCAACGGCACGATTAGAAGACGCCAGAGCCTCTTCCACTGTCCCGGGGGCCACACGTTTCTTACACAGCTCAGGCACACCTGCTGAGAGACAGCTCTGTCACTTAGAAGAAAGCAAGAACAAAGATGTGACACGGCAAGACAGGGAGAGAGCACTGTAGAGGGGTCGACCTGAAAACGAGTGGTGGCGGCGTAACAGGAGGATCTGTGGATGGACACACCAGGTCCACTTCAACCAGATGAACATCTTCATCTCTTCTGTACTAGCTTATGTCCTCCTTCAAGACCCTCAACATGGACTCACACAGAGCTCCAGGGCTGGCCAATGCCTTTGGCTGAAAACCATCTACCTCGGCTTCTCAGAGGACAAAGAAAAAAAATGTAATAAAGCCTAAATGGTTTAGCTAGAAGCTGCTTTTGCTCAGGAATATCCGCTCCGTTGTCTGACGTTATCAGAGACACTGGGAGTCTACACTTTCATAGAGATTTGCGGGTGTTCCCATCAGCCATTGCCCTTGCAGTTTTAACTCTTAGAGCAGCGGCTCCCAACCTTCCTCACGCCTCAACCCTTTAATACAGTTCCTCACGTTGTGGTGACCTCCGACTGTAAAACTATCTCATTGCTACTTCATAGCTGTAATTTTACTACTGTTATGAATCATGATGTAAATATCTGATATGCAGGATGTCTCATATGCAACCTCCAAATGGGTCACAACCCACAGGTTGAGAACCATGACCTTAGAGGGAAGCAGACCTTCCGGTGAGAGCTACCTTAAAGCAAGCCTTTTCTCCCATCCTTTCTTACTACCTACATTTAATAATACTCTATTTTTCACAGATCCCTCCAAAGTCCATCTAACTAACCCAACCAAACTTTTTTTCTTTTGGTTTGGTTTTTTGAGACAGGGTTTCTCTGTGTAGCCCTGGCTGTCCTGGAACTCAGTCTGTACACCAGGCTGGCCTCGAACTCAGAAATCCGCCTGCCTCTGCCTCCCAAATGCTGGGATTAAAGGCGTGCGCCACCACTGCCCGGCCCATGCCCACAATAATCTGATGAAGGCAATTCCTCCGCTGAGCTTCTCTTCCCAGGTGTGTCAGGTTGACAACCAAGATTCGCTATCACAGCTTGGAAATATTTTTGTTTTAATTAGCTTTTTCTGCCAAAATTATCTGTTTTTCTGCCAAATTATCTGCTGGATGCAAACAGTCCTGCTTTGCTGTAGCTGACTAAAAGGTGTGTGTTCGTGAAGGGACAAGGCATATTTATACTTGTGCCGTTAGTGTCAACATTAACCTGGGCCACCACTGCCTGACTCCAACCAAACTTTTAAGTCCATTGAGAAATGCCTTAGGGCAGCTGTTCTCAAAGGGGTCATAACCCCTTTGGTAAACCTCTATCTCCAAAAATAGATGCCTTATGATTCATAACAGTAGCAAAATTACTGTTATGAAGTAACAACGAAAATAATTTTATGGTGGTGGGGGGGTCAAGACATGAGGACCTGTGTTAAAGGGTCGCAGCATCAGGAAGGCTGAGAGTCATAGTCTTAGGAGCTAGCTGGGGGATGGCTCAGCAGTTAAAAGGACTTGTCACTCTTGAAGTTCAACTCCCAGAACTCATATTGAATGGCTTACAACAGCTTTAACTCCAGCGCCATTGGCCAGTGGATCTGGCGCCCTCTCCTGGCCTCGTTGGGCACCAGCACATTATGTGGCATACACACAAACAAAAATATACCCATCTGCATAATTAAAAATAAACATAGATCTTTAAAAGAAATGGCCTCACGCCTCCACTGACTGCTCCAGTATCCTCTTTTTATCCAGAAAAAGGTAATGTGTTTCTTCTTATTTCAGGAAACTTGCCGCCATTGATTTTAAGCCTTAGCCAGAGAGTTGATGTGAACTATTGATGGACACATGTTTCCGGTCTGCTGTGAGCTCTAATACATCTTCACAAGCGTCTTGTACTGAGACCTTGAGGACACCATCTCAGACATGACTGTTTGGAGATAAGGGCTTTAAAGAGTTGACTGAGTTAAAGACCGTCAGGGTATCCCTAATCCTGGTGTCCCTTTTTTTTTTTTTTTAAAGTTTGGCAGGGGATATTTGGGACACTTTTTTAGGATTTATTTATTATTATATGTGTAAGTACACTGTAGCCGTCTTCAGACACCAGAAGAGGACATCAAATCTCATTATGGATGGTTGTGAGCCACCATGTAGTTGCTGGGATTTGAACTCCTGAGTTCAATCCTCCGGAAGAGCAGTCAGTGCTCTTAACCATTGAGCCATCTCTCCAACCCCGACCCCCGGTGTCCTTTTAAGAGGATACTGGAGACACACAGGAGACACCAGAAATGTGAGTATACAGAAATGGTATACACCTACATCACCGAGGGAGGCATCAGGAGGAGGAATCAGACCTGCTAATCCCATGATGCTGGCCTCCTAGCCTCAGAGACGTGAGAACCTATAGAGCTGTTGCTTATGCCTGAAAATAAAGTGGCCTGTGGTGCTCTAAACAGGCACAGGTACTGGGAGGACGCTCGAGCCAATGAGAATCGCAGACAAATGCCTGGCCATGTCCTGTGAGGACCGGAAGCTAAAGTCATATATGAGTGTGGATAGATTCGGTAGTTGATTCCAAAAATGTCCTGTGCCTCTTCATGGGCCCTCGTGTGAAAGGGGTATGTCTGAATCAACACAGAGCTATAGGTAAAAGGGAATTCTCCTAAGAGCTTCCTTCTAAGTCTCCAGGGAGTTTTCTAGCATGGTAGACCCTGAGAATCAGTATTAGTAGCATGCAGAACTCCTACAGTACCAAACTCGCATAACAAAAGCACATGAACATGTCTCTTCCAGAACTCCTCAGTACAATGAAGGTAACCCGAAAAAAACAGGTAAAAATTTTAATGCCCATAATCCTTGCACTCTGGAGACTGAGGCAGGGGGATGTCTATGATTAGGAGCTCAGCCTGGACTAAATATAGTGAGTTCCAGGTCAGTGGACTATGGAGTTAAACCTCACTTTAATAAACAAACAATTAAGAAAACTTGAGGTCCATAAGTTCAGATTTTTCCAATATATATTTTTCTAAATTTCCTTTTTAAAGAAAGATTTATTTTATTTTCATCTGTGTGTATGTATGTGTGTCTGCCACATGTGTTTGGATGCCTGAGGAGGACAGGAGAGGGTATTGGATACTATGGAGCTGGGGTTGCAGGTGGTTAGGAGCTCCCCTCAAATTGTATGTTGGGGATCATACTCAGACCCTCTAAAAGAGCAGCTAGCAATTAACTAAGACATCTCTCAAGCCCCTAAATTTTCTAGCAAGCCCCAGATTTAACCAAACCCTCATGGTTGCCCTTGTATTCAGTACCTAAAAATGATTCCTGAATTGATTCCTTGGAAGCAACTAAGAGAAAGGTCAACGAAGACTGTGCACATGTGCACAGTGCGCGTCTACCACTGACAGATTCACACAGGGAGGTAGCTGAGTTCCCACTTCTCCAAGGGTCTCCTCAAAGAATGGCCCAAATCAACACGTGAGTGGTGGCACTCCCTTGCTGAATGTCTATTATTTGTAGCCTGTTATGTTTATTCTGACCCGATCTATTTGCTCCAGAGTTATTCTGGTACGAATCTAATAGAGTTCGACAGAAATATTTTCTGGAGAATAAAAAGAAACCCAGCTGTTGCAATATCATACTTTCTTTGATATAAGTCATAAAAGACAGGAGCGGGGAGGGCCCTGTCTACTCACAGAGTTGAAAGGATTTAAGCCAGGAGAGCCAAGAATAAGAAAAGACCCCCGTTAAAACCTGAGATGTATGCAAGGACAATAAAAATGGACCCACAGAGAAGTATTGTGTAGCACGGTCAAGTTTTAAAGGAAGAAAGACAGGGCTTAATGAATCCACCTCATCTAAAGAAAATGGTCCCTCCGAATTTCCATTTTGTTGCCATGACAACCAGTACTCCATCATTGCCATAGTAACCAGCTGAAAAGCATTAAGGACAAGCTCTCTGATTGGGTGGCCATCCAAAGCCATCGCAAGCCACACAAGAGGGAGAAGGCTGCTCTAACATCACACGAGCTTCTAGTGTGCGTCAACTCTCCAGTGCGCTTTCCTTAGAACCAAATTCTGGGGAGGGAAAACCGACTTTAACACATGGCTAGTAATTACACTTCAATACATTCAAGACTATCATCATCTAGTGTCCAAGTATTGAAATAGAGCCACACCCTTGCCGTTTAATCCCGCGGCTCCCCTATTACAGCATCAAGACATACTAGGGCAGGGCTAGGGCCAGGCATTGGTCACGCCCAACAAGTCGCTGTCTTCGTCAAGCTGAATGGAAGGGAAAGTTTGGAAGGTAGGACATGACAATACAGGAGAACAGCAGCATGTGCCGGACTCACACACGTGGCAGGAGTTTTCAATACATAAAGATAAACTGGTATTTTCAGCATTAAAAATGTCTTGCTTTTAGGTTCATTAATTTACAAGTCTGTTTTGCCTGCATGTATGTATGTGCACCAAAGGTATGCCTGATGCCCTCAGAGGCCAGTAGAGGTCATCAGATCCCCCCAGAACTGCAGACAAGAATGACAGTGAACCACTGAGTTGTTTACTGGCCCCCAAACCTGGTCCTCTGCATGAGCAACGGTGCCCTTAACCATTGAGCCATCCTTTCCACTCCAATGTCTTATGCTTATTTTTTATTGTTATGCTTGTTTTGTGAAACAGGATCTCATTCTGGAGCCATGGCTAGCCTGGAGCTTGTTATATAGACCAGGCTTTCCTCAAACTCAGAGATCCACCTGCCTCTGCTTCCTGGGCGCTGGGATTAAAAGGTATATACTATCATACCTGGCCCCACTGTCTTATTTTAAAACCTGTTCTTGCTTGAAGCTGTTGGGCTTTTTAAAGAAAGGCATTCTTTTTCCCCACCTGATAGTTTTCCTTGGTACTTGCCCCAAAGCAAACTGTGTATTCACAGACATTCCTAGGATGCTCTTAAAAGCAGAGATGGCTTGAATGTCCCATCCCCAACCCCAAACCCTTCCCTTAGAGCAGTGGTCCTCAACCTTCCTAACACTGAGACCCTTTATTCCTCATATTGCGGTGACCTCCAACCATAAAATGGTTCTCATTGTCACTTCATAACTGTACTTTTGTAACCGTGATGAATCATAATGTAAATATTTTTGGAGACAGAGGTTTGTCAAATGGGTTGTGACCCACAGGCCTCTGATCTAGTTGGTCACACTTTTAGTCAGAATGTACCACTGGGAAAGATGTTTTGAAATGCCCAGCTGTATGGGCTGGAGAGATAGCTCAGCGACTAAGAGCACTGACTGCTCTTCTGGAGGTCCTGAGTTCAAATCCCAGCAACCACATGGTGGCTCACAACTATCCGTATGAGATCTGACGCCCTCTTCTGGTGTCTGAAGACAGCTACAATATATATAATGAATCTTAAAAATAAAATAAAATGCCCAACTGTGGGCCCTCAGGAAATATGAATGGAGAAACTCCTGGAGGAGAGCGCCCAACTCATTAAGCAATGAGTATGAAAATTCAGCCTGGCACAAGGTGGGGAGTTGTGGACAGGAAGGGGACTTTTGTTGACACCAGTTTTCAGATCCTGTACAGTAGATTCCATTACAATTCCCCGGTGCCTCTATGAACTCAGCAAATACTCCATGGCACCTGTTACAAATGCTCAGGACGCAGAAGTAGACCGATGACAACCCTGCCCTTCATGATTTATTTAAGGTTGAGTAGATGCCGCACACCTAGATCCAAAAATGGAACGGCTCTGAGGTACAATGCAAACAGTAGAGACCACAAGCCCCGAGCAGACTTGCTGCTGTGTGACGGAGGTGCCAATGTTAGCAAAAACAGGTCCAGACGCAGGGAGCGCACCTGACGGACAGGAAAGAACTCAGGATAAATGTGTATCCACCTACAGTCACCATCAAGGCAAATACAACAGTCCTTGTCTAAGGGGACCGGGTGATGTAGAGAGGGATTAAGGAGACCGGAAGATGCTGGGAGGGTCTAAGGAGACCGGAAGATGCTGGGTGGGTCTAAGGAGACCGGAAGATGCTGGGAGGGTCTAAGGAGGCTGGACAATGCTGAGAGGGATGGACTGGGGACTCCTGACAAAGGGTGGCTGGGGTTAGGTGAGCGTGTGGGTTATGATATGAGACAGAAGTGAGGAAAATCATTCTAGACACAAGAGACAGCATGGGCTGTGCTAATGACCCAGGGAGAGCCAGAGGGGAAGCAGGAAAGGAGTCTGGGGTTGGACGGGGGAGTGACGAGATTGCATACCCTTGACAACACACTGTAGTATTCGTGACAAAACGCAACCTTCGGACTGGAGAGATGGCTCAGCAGTTAAGAGCACCGACTGCTCTGCCAGAGGTCCTGAGTTCAATTCCCAGCACCCACATGGTGGCTCACAGCCATCTGTAATGGGATCTGATGCCCTCTTCTGGTGAGTCTGAAGCAAGCAATGGTGTACTCACATACATTAAACACACACACACACAACCTTCAGTCATTCAACCATGCACCAGCATACCATGTACTGTTTCCTATGCTCTTGAATGAGTTTAATATGATTTTAGTTTGAATGTATACATGGGAATAATTGGGGTTGGGGTTAACAGTAAAGGAAGACTGACGGCATATGAAATTCAAATAAAGAAGATTTCAATTCCACTAACAGTGCTTGGGTACCGTGTCAGGGAGTAAGGAAATGGGGGCAAGACCCAGTTCCTGATGGTCTAGTCAGACACCCAGAAATGTGTGCCAATCCTTCAGAATACTCAGGAGAAGGTGAGTTATGGAGCAAGCTCTATGTGAAACATCTACACTACCCACGAGGAGAGCTTTGCCTGATGGAGTGTGCTACGTCACTGGGCCCCCTGAATCACCTGGGGGAGTAAAGTGTGCTACGTCACGGGGCCCCCTGAATCACCTGGCTAGGTGCTGCTCTGGAGACAAGGGTTTTATTGCAGATTGGTTTTAAGTCTCCAGAGAAAATTCAGTTTCCCCTTTTTAGAACGCATTTTGTAATAGCTGTCACCCATCTAGCTGCAGGAGCAGCACCAATTCTGTTTATAAACTCTGCCACTGGAATGAAATTGAGGTGCAGCTGGTACCAAGAGAACAGATGTAACAGAACACGTAAGGATCTGGGACTTTTTATAGTGTCAGGAAGCGCAGGAGCCACTGAAGTAGATCATTCAAGGGAACTCTTTGACCCAGAAGAGGAATCCCGTAGGCAGAGGGATGACTATTAACAGACCCATGTGCTCTCTTCCCAGCCACTTAGAAAAAGAAAGGCCCTACACAAATAGTCACTGTCATGGCTGGTAATAATTACTATTTGGCTGTCAGGAGTCATTTTCTCAGCTCAGTATCAGCACAGAAAGGCCGGGACAAGCCTGAATTGAAAACTCAGAGAGTGTCACCGCCTCACAGAGGGTGACATCTCTGCCAATAAAGGGGCTTCGGGGTGCAGGATCCACAAAAGTCCAGGCAAGATTTCCGCATGGTAGGGAGATAGTCCTACTGTGGGTCTGTTTGCTAGAGACACAGGGTTTTCAATTTAGAAGGAACCCTATAATTCCCTGTAGATCAACACCTAAGGTACATTCTTACTATTCTAGTCCTTGGGAGGTAGAAGAGAGAGGAAAGACAGAGGAGAGAGGAGGAGGAGGAGGCGGCGGTGGCGGCATCTGAAGAGTTAAACGACCATAGGGGTGAAACTAGATCCTTGCAGCTCAACAGTCACCCAGTTGTGTCTCTTCCTAGGACAGTTGTTCTCAACCTTCCTGATGTTGTGACCCTGTAGTATACAGCTCCTCATGAGGTGGTGACCCCCAACTGTCAAATTATTTTGTTGCTACTTCCTAACTGTAATTCTGCTAGTATAGTGAATCATAAAGTAAATATATGATATTCAAGACATCTGATAGGCAACCCCCAAGGGAGTCAGGACCCACAGGTTGAGAACCATAGTCCTACAGTGACTTCACATTAGGGGGTCTTCAATAATAAGCTGAGGTGTACAAAGTCCACATGTATCTATCCTGTCCTTATCAAAACCCCAGGGTGACACCCACCATCAAAGCCTTTGTTGAAAAATCCAGACATACTCTGAGATTCCCACCAATGTAAGAACCAGCGACCAAACCGCTTACCCCACCGTGCAATTGCCGTACACCAGAAGGGTGTCATCCTGAAGCTTACACCACCGTGCAATTGCCGTACACCAGAAGGGTGTCATCCTGAATCGTCACTGCGGGGCCTGTATATAGCCTGCCTTCCCTTCTATGGACGGTTTTGAATCAGCATAAAGGAAGAGAATAAGAGAATAAGACAAGTATTCCTTTCCATGACTGACATCTCTGCTGCTGGATCAACTTCCCAGACGGATTCTCCACTCCAGTCTCCCCGGCTCCTCCCTTGTCTTCCTTTCTTGTGAGTCATAAACCATTTGTTAGAAGAGCTCACCAGAGCACCTCGGGACCATGAGTAGTTTAGAAGGCTGGAGTCCACTGTGGGTGCACCCTCATTTTACCCCAGTGACCCCGGAGAAAGTACAAAGCTGAATGCTATGGTATGGGTTCAAAGCAGATGATGAGACACAGTTCTTCCAATGGAGACCAGAGAAAGCAAGAGACAAAGAGGTGTTCCAGAGTCTAAGGAGGCAGAGGCTTTAATATATAAAGGTGTTTAAGAAATAAGATTTGGCTGGGCAGTAGTGGCGCATGCCTTTAATCCCAGCACTTGGGAGGCAGAGGCAGGTGGATTTCTGAGTTCGAGACCAGCCTGGTCTACAGAGTGGTCTAGAGGGCTATACAGAGAAACCCTGTCTTGAAAAACCAAAAATAAATAAGTAAATAAATACATAAATAAATAAATAATATTTGAACACTAGTGGTTTTCAAACTACAATCCTCGGGCAGTTTCCAAGAAAGCTGGTGACCTACCGACAAAATGAGAAATCACTTGTAGTGCGTAATGTCAGGGTGCTTGAGTTACACACTCAGCTTTGAGAGTCCTAGATTTAAGGTTCTCAGCCCCAGCCTGATGAACCTCAATGAGGAAAACCTACAGCCTTGGGGCTAGTGAGGGATGGCTTTTGTAGAGGACATGAGTTCAGCGCTCAGCTCCTATAGGAGGTGACTGGACACCTGCAGTCTGGAACTCCGACTCCTGGACATCAGGATTCGCCCCTGCTCTCTTGAATCCACAAGCGCCTGTGCTCATGTGCACAGACCCACTCACTTATACATTTTTAAAATGAAAAGGTTAAAGAGAACATGCGCAGCACCTAACACTGAGCGGGAATGATCCGGGAGTCCCAGGGGGATTAGCATGAAGGAGGACAACCAAATGGGTTTAGGAAGGGAGCATTGAGGTCAGCACTCCCCCCCCCCCGCCTCTCCCCACAGTGTTTTCATGACAAAGGCATAGGTTATTGTAGTGCCTCAGCAACGCCCCCTAGAGCTTCTCCCACAACAGGGACTGGGATTTATCCCAGAGGCCCCTTGAGGGGTTTCAATGAACCCTGCAATTACAACAGAAAACGCTTGTGCTGGTGGACAATCGAGAATGATATAAACTTTCAATATAAACTCAAAAAGTACATGAATCCCCACTCTCCCACGTTCCACACAGTCCCTATTTATCCTTCTAGGTGGCACGAACAAGGTCACTTTTCTGACCGTGTGAAAATACCCAAAATCATCTGGGAAGGAAGAAATAACTTATTTGGGGGTCACCACAATTTCAAAGATTTCAGTCCACGGTTGGCTGATTCCATTGCTTTGAGGCCAGAAAATTAAAGCTAAGTTTCTCAGTTCACAGCCATACAAAGCAGAAAGGAAGACCTAGGTTCCAGTATCCCCTGCAAGAGTTTGCCCTGTGACCTAACGTCTTTTCTCTTCCTAATGTTGCCACCATAGGCTGATGGCCAAGTGTCTAACTTCAGAAGAGCCAAACACCACCAGAAGGTGAGCCCTCTCTTCTGAAGAATCAAGGAAGGATCGTGAGTCTCAAAATAAACCAGAGTCTAGGGGATGGATCGGTGAGATTATCCTATCACAGGCGACTCGGAGTCATAGCGGTTAACGGCACTGTCGCCAGCTCAGGAAACACAACATCTTGGTTAAAATTGTGGGTGTGGTGGCACATGCCTTTAACCCTAGCACGCTGGAGGCAAAGGAAAGTGGATTCAGGCCAGTCTGGTCTACACACCAAGCTCCAGGCCAGTCAAGGAGTGAGACTCTCTGCAAAACCAGTAAAAAAAGAGAACAGAGGATAAGGTGTGAGTGCTTGAGAGCTGCCTCGGCAATTAAGAGCACTTGTTGCTCTTTCAGAGGACCTGAGTTTGGTTCCCAGATCCACATGGTGGTTTGCAGACATCCTTAACTCCAGGTTCAGGAGATCTGAGGGCATCAGGAACACGCGAGGTGCGCATGCAGTCACTCACATACATAAACATTTTAAAGTTGGATGGAAATGACAGTCCTGTTTCTTACTCATGTCTCGGGACAACTGCCTGAATATCTGTTTCTACAAGAGTAGTTGACAAATCCTCCACTGAAAACACTAGAAACAGCCATTTTACAGTAACCGCATTACACCTCAGGCTGCTGCTGTCTTGAGAAGCCGAGCATGCCCAGATAGAGAGAAGCCACAGCGGGGGAGCTCGGTTGCTTTTATGGCCCCTCTACTCGATAATCCCCACGTACTCTTTTTTGTTTGTTTGTTTTGTTTTTTAAGGTTTATTTATCTATGTGAATACACTGTAGCTGTCTTCAGACACACCAGAAGAGGGCATCAGATCTCATTAGGATGGTTGAGAGCTGCCATGTGGTTGCTGGGATTTGAACTCAGGACCTTCAGAAGAGCAGTCAGTGCTCTTAACCGCTGAGCCATCTCTCCAGCCCCCCCCCCGGCCCCCCGCCAACATACTCTTATTCTCAAGCTTGCAGAATACATTTTGCAGCTATACTTTTTCTTAAATGTTGTTTTTTGATTTTTTTAAATGTCTTTGTTGTTGTTGTTGTTGTTGTTGCTTTAAAGAGTTTGGACACTCAAGTTCCCCACCCAAGAAATAATAAAGGAATGGAAAGGAAGAAGGGAGGGAGGGAGGAATGGAAGGAGGGAGGGAGGAAGGGAGAATCTTACAATTTCCAAACTAAAATACTGACATGCCAGTGGTGTTATTGGCAAACTACGGCACATGATGCAGTCGGAATCTTTTGTACAGGCCAAGATGGCACAAGGTGACGGCCGAGCAGAGGTACAATCCTCGACCCGCAACATCGGTATTAACTAAAATCTTACCAGAAGTGCAAATTCCAGGCCCCTACAGCCCACGGCTCTGCCCTCACCACACTGCACTGTCCGTCCCAGGGATTCCGATAGACGCGGGATAAATATCTAGAGCAGCGTTTCTCAACCTGAGGGCAGAAAGACCTTTTCACGGGGGTCACCTAAGGCCACCAGAAAACAGATATTTGCATTATGATTTATAACAGTGGCCAAAATTACAGTTATGAAGTAGCAATGAAAATAATTTTATGGCTGGGGGTCAGTACAACATGAGGAACTGGGTTAAAGGGTTGCAGCGTTAGGAAGGTTGAGAACCACTGGTCTAGAGGCAAGTTTCTCTACGAACAGAGAGTAACAGTTTCTGGCAAAACGTGAAGGGAATCTGCAAGTGTAACAAGTTTGAGAGCTATTTGTAACTGTACAGGTTACAGGCTCTCCCCGTGTCGGGCTGCCGTAAGCACCCCATAAACAGTCCTTGTTGTCCAAAGCAGACTGAAAAACTAGGCAGACAAGCCACACAGTGGAACAGTTGGTACTCTGTCTGGACTCCACCCCACAGTTACCTGGCAACAGCCAGGTAGGCCTGACCCACTATAAGAGGGGCTGCTTGGCCCGTCCTCCCTCTCTTGCTTTCTCACTCCTGCCCTCTTCCCCCTCCCCCCCCCCCCCCGTGGTCATGGCCAGCCTCTACTTCTCTACTCTCTGCTTCTCTGCCTTTCTCTGCCTCTACTACCCCCTAACTCCCCTCCCCATGCCTATATAAACTCTGTTCTATGCTGTGGCTGGTCCCTCGGGGAAGGGATGCCTCGTGGTGGGCCGGCTGAGACACCCACCCCCTTCCCTCATACCTCCCTCACACCTCTTTCTCTCTTTATGATCACAACAGTGACCATTAAGGAAGCCTATGGATTCACACAGTACCAAGAGATGTCTCCAGGAGCCGAAGAGCACATCTGTCTAGCCCATTTCTTCTGACTCATTTCCTCTGGAGAAGTTACTTAGAATGAATCAGGCAAAGGGCCATGAAATAATTATACTGGCAACAGGAGCTCAGTAGACAAATAGAAGAGAAACCGCTAAATCACAACGCTCCAGGGCTTCTGTAGTAGGTTGGTCACCTGGGATGGCTTCTAATTTCTCATTTGGAATGGAAGAAAGCTCTGTTTCTTAAAAAAAAAAAGAAAATCTTAAAGAAAAAATATCGGAGGCTAATGTAACGCTTTTATACAGCAATTGGAAAAAAAATAGAACGTGTATAATTTTTAATTTTTAAAACTATATCACGAAACTACATATGTTCCAGTTTGCTTTCTATTGCTGCGGTCAAGAACAGGACTGAGAACAACTTGGGAAGGAAAAGGTTTAACTCACAGATTCCAGCGTATCACTGAGCGAAGCCAGGCAAGAGCTCGAGGCAGGAGTTGAAGAGGAGGTCATGTAGTAATGTTGCTTACTGACTTGTTTTCAGGCTCCTAGTCAGCGTCAGCTAAGGCCCACCTGTCTAGGGGTGGTACCGCCCACAGTGGGCCGGGCCCTTCTATATCAATGAGCAATCCAGAAAATATCCCACAGACATGCCCACAATTTTGTTTTGGTTTGGTTTTCGAGACAGGGTTTCTCTGTGTAGCCCTTGCTGTCCTGGAACTCACTTTGTAGACCAGGCTGACCTCGAACTCAGAAATCCTCCGGCCTCAGCCTCCCAAGTGCTGGGATAAAGGCGTGCGCCACCACTGCCCGGCCCACGCCCACAATAATCTGATGAAGGCAATTCCTCCGCTGAGCTTCTCTTCCCAGGTGTGTCAGGTTGACAACCAAGATTCGCTATCACAGCTTGGAAATATTTTTGTTCTAATTAGCTTTTTCTGCCAAAATTATCTGCTAGATACAAACAGTCCTGCTTTGCTGTAGTTGACTAAAAGGTGTGTGTTCTTGAAGGGACAAGGCATATTTATACTTGTGCTGTTAGTGTCAATATTAACCTTTACCCTCTGTTTTTCTGTATTCCTGAAAATGACCAAGAAGTTGTTAAAAAAAAAACAAAAAAACAAAAACAAAACCTAAAAATGGTTACTATCAGATGCGACTTTCTTCAAACTGGGTCAAATCACTGGGGTTTGTTCTGCCTCCCTGAAAGTCAGTGGGTGGGGTGAGGGGTGGGGGAGTGGGGGGGCTGTGGAACAAAAGCAGATTAGTGGAAGACAGCAGGAAGTAAAGGTAAGGGGAGGGAGGAGAAATGCAGGGGAGATACAGGGGAAACCAGCACCACTAGCAAAGGAGAGAAAATTAGCCAGAAGCAAGATAGAAAACCCATAATATTTACGTAGTTGATCCTGTGTCAAGAGGAAAATGGCCTTGTTGTGTTTCAAATCTTAAGTTAACCTAAGAGGGAAAAAAATCCTAAGGAATGCTGAAGGGCAGGAGAGGGTCTTCTTGGGAGAAGAGCCCAGTTGCTTTCCAATACTAAATGCTCAGCCCTGAAATCATATGCACACGTATGCTAAATGGACCAAGCAGGTTGTATTTATATATGTGGGAGTGTGTGTGTGTGTGTGTGTGTGTGTGTGTGTGTACGCGCACGTGCACACCCACCTGCCCGCTTACAACTTAAGAAAAAAGAGGCCATGAATTTGAGAGAGAACAAAGAGGTTCATGAGAGGTGTTGGAGGGAGAAAACAGAGAAAATTTTTACTTACAATTCCAAGAAATGAAAACTGAAAAAATATCCTTATAAATGTAAAGATCCATTTCTTAAAAACAAAAACAAACAAAAAAAAACCACACACAGGCGTCTTTAAACATGCTAAGAACTATTTTTAAGGCTGTTTTAGGACAGGGGCTACAGTGTCAGTAACCTAACTTCTGACCATATGGGAAGCTAGGGTCTCCAGCACCAGTTGGAAGGAATCTTTTTTGTTCTTGTTTGTTTGTTTGTTTGTTTTTAAAGGTAAAACAGGGCTGGGGCTATACCAGAAATGGAGCATTTACCCTGCACAATAAGGTCTTGAGTCTAATCCCCAGCAGCAGGGTAAAACAGTCAGAAATCAAACTGACTGTACTCTAAGGTGACCCAGTAACTGAAGATGGGCTCTTTGTAGATGTATCTTCTGGCTAATAAACACAGAGAATGTCATTAGAACATCGCCACTTTGTAACCTCTGCCACACAACCTTTGTAGGAAGATGCAGACAGTCACAGGTGACAGCTGGAACATGCCTCTTTCTTATCTGCAGGGCAGCCCAATAAAAGCCCAGTGGCACAGATCTGGAATGACACTATCGGCTAACCATAAAAGCTAGGAACAAAGAGCCGTGGGGATTTGAATCCTGAGTGTATCCTTAGGCATTTAGCCGCCCAGAAAGCACAGGGGTTCCTCTGACTTGATGAGAAAGAAGAGAACATACGAATTCACATTTAAGCCAGGGATGTGTGACTCACCTTTTATTTGTACAGCTTCCCAGTCCATTTCCAACACAGTGACACACACGCACACACACACACACATGGCCTTCATACACACAGCCTTCTCACCACCCCACGCTAACCTGTGAAAAAGGCAGCCGGTGTTTGCTTGGCCCCACTTTACAAAGTTGCCGAGCTCAGGAGCTGACATGCCAAAGCAATGGGCCCACCAAGCTGCCTGTGCAATTTAAAGGCGGGTATATGTTAAAGATCACCTTGGGAGGGTGGAGAAGTCCCATTTCCTTCTTGCAATGTAGAGAGCATTTTGAGGGGTATTACTTGGCAGGAATATGATATTGGCCAAGGACAAGGAAACAGGCTTCAGGCAGGAATCTGACATTGGGGCATGATGGGAAGTTAAGTTCAGGCAAGAATCTAACTTCAGGCTATGATAGGGAAGTAGGTTAAGGCAGGAATTTTAATCTTAGGGTGGAACAAAAGAAGTAGGCTTCAGGCAAGATTTTGGGCTTGGACAAGGAAGTGGGTTCAGGTATTTTGGTCATTCTGACACACCCTTGGAAACCACTGTAATGGAGGAACTTTGCTCATTGCCTTGCTTGTTCCTTGACTATTTGTGTTCGTCTCCCTTGTTCCTCATTATACTACTCACCCTTAATACTTGCATGTAATTAAAATGGTATAAAAGTAGATTGGAAAAAATTAAACCTGCATTCAGTCCAAGAATTGATTGAGGCCATGCTACAGTTTTGTCTAATTGTCTTTTTCTTTTCCTGTGCTGGAGAACCTGTTGACTGACTGAGTGGACTTGGTCATTAAAAGGAAAATTTTTCCAGTGTACTCAGCTAACAGTCTAGCTTCAGTTTAACACACTCCTTGCACTATGACATAGATAACCAGCTGAGCCTCACAGAGGACAAAGCTGTTAAGGATTCATCCACTTGTTTTTTAAGCAAACAAAAATCCCTAACATTCCATTTACCAAATGAAGACTCGGGAGGCAGAAAGAACACCAAACTGACCTTCCTACTCCACCGACATCCCAGAAGGCAAAAGCTCCTTCTCACACTGTCTTAAACACCCTTCGAATCAAAGATCCTCAGTTCTCTTTCCTGCCAACTGGTAGCTTCTCTGCCTCTTGACCTATCGTTGACTTTATGTAACCGGTTTACAGAAGGCTCTTGAGCTAAAGGTGTGTACTAGGGCTGAGCCGCACCACAAAAAGATTTTTCCAGTTCACAATCTAGGGATTCACAACCCGATCAAACATCATGCAACATCCACTATCCAAGCAGCATCTTAGAAATATGTGTTTAAGGGGGCTGGCTACACTTCCAGCTACCCAGAACTCAGCAGGTTGTGGTTTAGAAACATCAAATTGTGCGGTCCATGGGTCACGTGCACACCTCCACTCCGATCAGCAAAGTAGGCACTGCAGGTCCCAGTCTTGCATCCAGGGAGTGAATCCCAATAGTCACAATACGGGCATCTTATATTAGTACGTATACGTCACCACTGTCTCCCTGAAGGTCTGAATGTATCCTGCCTGTGGTCACCATGGTCACAGTTTTGAACCTCCAATTATTTTCTAGCTGCATTCTGGATTGAGACCTGTGCTCCTCAGTGGAAAGGAATGTTCCAAGATTTCAGACCTACCTGGGAAGGAAGAGGAGTGGGAAGAAGAGGGGTAAGAGGAAGGGATGTAGATGCAAAACCAGAGGAGACAGCTGTCAAACAAGTCAAAAGGTTGGTTCTGCAGAAGCAGATGAGCTTGGCTAAGAAAAAAAAAAAAGAAAAGCTAGCAAAAGGCAGTGAGCCCGGCCCTCAGGACAAGAGCCCCCGCCAAACCTAAGAAGCCTGTGTCCAAGAAATGAGGAGCTCAGCTTGGCACCTCCTATACCCAAGGGAGGATGCCTAGCCTCTGTGCTATGATGTAGTCGTCCAGCCCCTGCACCTGAGTCTAAAAGTAACAACGTGTTGTGAGGGACACACAGAGGATCCATAACCCAGCCCTCCAGTTTCAGGAGGCTCTCCGAGAAGAACCCCACAGACATTCATATGTACACAGTACAATTTGCTTGATAAGAAAAAAAATTATATATGTATATGTAATATATAAAAAACTTTATTGAGGAGCTTGAGAAATGATTAGTCAGTACTAATCTTCGAGGTTCCTCCAATACTGACAGTACAAAGGGACTTAAGAGTTTATGTTGCCGGATTTTAATATTCACATCTGCTTCCTGTTCTTCGTAAATACCTCTTAGATTATTCAAAATATGTTTAAAAATAAATATACAATTCAAATTTGTATATATTTGACCATTTTAAGTAATATATATTTATATATGTTTTATATATATATATCCCTCCATGGTCTACTGAAGCCTATATAATTCTTTTAGATACCTGGGGAGCCACATCGTTAAGGCTAATGGTGGTTTTAGTCAGGAAAAAAAAAATAAAAATACATACCAAGGATTATTTTTCAGTTTCTCAACAAAACACAAAAAGAAGAAAAATTGTTTGGTTTTTAATTTCAAGTGTTTTCAATTTTTTTTAATGTAAAGGTCAATAGTATAAAATGTGCTCACATTTGTATAGAACCTGGAGAAAATGCAGAGTAAATCACTACCCTCTGTTTAAAGACGACTGGCTTAAGTTTCCATGAAAGCGGGGAGGTGCAGATAATTGGTCAGTGGACTCTTGTACAGGTAGACCATACCTGACCAGGAGGCCTGGGAGGCCCTGCAGGAGCCTCGGGCTCTGTGGACCCCATCAGAGTGGCTCCACACAAGTGGCAAGGAGAGCTCTGATTTGACTGTCATGTTTACAGGAGCTCTGCGGGGTAAAGCCAGCAGTCACAGCTCAGCTCTTCCGGGTGGCTCCTTTCCCTCCACTTCCCCATGAACAGGGCAGCCTGTGCTGAGGAGCTCGGCACTGCTTCTGAACACACTCCCCAGAAGGCAAGAGAGCGCGCCCAGAGGTGCTGCGGGGCTCACAGGACGCCAGACTACGGGGCAGAACCGGTTTGTGTAGCGAGCACAGAGTACTAAGTCCATCCTTTTGAGTTTATAAAAATAAACTGTGCGGTGTGAGAAACTAAGACACGGTTACAAACACATTGCTGCGTGCTTTCCAAACCTGAGAAGAACGAACGGGACGTGGGGCCAGAAGTGACATCTGGCTGGCAACAATAAGCTAGAGGGAGGAGCCCCTGAACATGGCTTGGGTTGACTTGGGACAGTCTACTACCAAACGCTTTAAAGGTCGGGACTGATGCAGACGGAGCGGAGGGTCACCTGAAAAGGACCCGTGGCTGGGTAAACTGCTGTAAGGACCGGTATCAACCGGTCATCTCCCACTTCACCTCCTGATAGAAATTTCTCACCAAGATTCTAATTACAGTCTAATACTAATCAGATTATCTTGTAAACTAGTTAAGACTAGTGCTTGTGAAACTGAAGACAATCCCATCTTCTCCCTGCTGCTCCTCAGGGACACGGGGTGGGGGGGGTGGGGGGGTGGGGATGCTAGGAAGTGCATCCGGGCATGATGGTTAGAATAGTAACAAAAAAATAAACAAAACAAAACAAAAATCTGGAAAGATAAATGAAAGGCCAATAAATACTCAATCGACATGAACTACGGGGAAATCAGAAACTCTTGTTTCTCCTTTGCTGTACCATGGTCCTTCTCGACTACTCTTTGGAGACTCCAGCCTTGGTCTTAATTGCTTATCAACTGTGCAACATGATTAGGTCTTTAGCTTGGCTCGGAAAGAAGTGTGAGCTAACATGAATTCAAATCACAGACTACTCCACTAAGAACAATGTATCCAGTCTTGGAAATCCTCGGGCAAGCTCCTGCTAACCTTTGGATCCAGGCTTCAGACTCGCAAACACTTTGGGGTTCTTAAGGGCAAGCGAGAGCTCGTTGAGGAAGGAAATAAAATGGGAGTCTCTCTCAGATTTCTTTGACTCGAAAATGACAACGATGGTGAAGTGGGGTTCGGGGCGGGTCAGGAAGTAGGTGCTCTGGACTTTGTCATCGTAGAAGTGGACCACCTTCTCCAAGCTGTTCAGGTCGGATGCTCGGTCCGTCATGATCATGATAACATTGGGCCAGTGCATGACCGGCCTGTCACTGGGCAGAGACACCACGGCTGGGTACTGGTCCACTCCCTTAGGGGCCTCTCGGTAGGAATGTGGGTGGTGGTAGCCATGACCCTGAAAGCTCTCGGAGCCCCGGTTGTCAAAAATTAAGGACACGTTGGCAGCGTCATATTTCCTGATAAAACTGGAGATCTTTCCAAAGAGGTCCGGGTTCGCCTTGGCGGTCAGCGCTTTCATTTCTGAAGCCGTCGTCTGTCGGCTCAGCGCCTCGTGGAAGTAAAAGCTAAACTTGGCCAAGAGCATGGTTTTGAGTTTCATCAGCCAGAGGAAGAGGTGTGGGGGCTGTACGGCCTTCTGAGACTGTCCTCCAAACAGATGTTTCTTGGTCTCCCGCTGCTTCTCAAAGGTCTGGCCCCAGCTCTGAAGCTTCGTGTGAGCGTTGTGCAAGGTAACCAGGGAGGGGAGGAACTTCCACTCGGAGATCTGGGCCTGCGCCCTTAGGAGATGGCTCAGCACGCCCGCCTCCAGCTGGAAACTGCTCTCCAGAGGGCTGAGGATGGGGTGGTGAAATCTAGAGGGCAGGGGATGGGCACAAATCAATGGAAATGCCACTTCACACTGAGAAACCCTTCAAAACATCAAAACAGCAACAGCATAAACGCGCAAACACACTGCTAGGCAAGAGCTACGACAGGGGCGCCTCACTGTCCAGACAGAAAGAGGCGGAGTCTAGGCTGGTTCATTTCTAGAACTCCGGTATATCTGAAGCATTTCATGTTATTCTCCTAGGGAAATAGCCTGGATTTTGTGGGTTTTCTTTTAATGAAAGTAACTAACTTCTATCCAAAATTAAGGAGAAATTACACTGACTGTAAATCTTCATTTATTCACTGAGAACTATATGACTATCATCAGAACAAAGGATCCTCTTTTCAGGGTCTGCAACTAAAAAACAATTCTGAGACATCTGTTGTCCATAGGTAAATTGTTTACTTACCCAATTTAAAGATGAATATAAACACTATAGCCCCAAAGCTCAAGAGATAAAGGCATTAATAATGGGATACAACACTTACCAGACAACTATTAACAATTCTACTCTCAAATCCCCTTCATAGTTAACCATGGTTAAAAACAAAACGGTGGCCAAGGGGAGGCAGGGCACAGCTCAGGGGATACATGCAATGAAGGTGCCATCTAGCAGGAGGCAGGGCACAGGCCAGGAGAGGGCAGTGGGGAGGGTAAAGAAAAGTTACTCCTATGTAAGAAGATGCCACAATGAAACCCATCATTTTTGTAATGAAACCTAAAAAAATAAATTTAAAAAAATGGCAGTCAACAGTCTAAATTCATAAATTCATTTGCCACAGAATATCTAACAGTTTTAAAAACTCGCTTTCCTCAAATCCATAAGAAGGTTTTTAAGGCCTTGAGTAATCTCATTCTTACTCAGACTGAGTCACATTCCTTTTAGGTTTCTGTCCTCTCCCTTCCCTCCCTGACTGTTTCCAGCTCCTGTGAAATGATGAACCTACACCATCAGGGACTGGACAGGTGGCTCAGGGTTGAGTGCACCAAGCACTCTCAGACCTGTGCTCAGCTCCCAGCATTCTCATCAGCTGCCTCACAACCACTCGGAACTCCAGCTCCAGCAGATCTGACGCCCTCTTCTGGCCTCCAGGGGCTACTGCACTCACATGCACATACCTTCCCCTACACATATAATTAAAAATAAATAAATAAGGACTGGAGAGATGGCTCAGCGGTTAAGAACACTGACTGTTCTTCCAAAGGTCCTCAGTTCAAATCCCAGCAACCACATGGTGGCTCGCAACCATCCGTTATGAGATCTGATGCCCTCTTCTGGTGTGTCTGAACATAGCTACAGTGTACTTAGCTATAATAATAAATAAATCTTAAAAAAAACAAAAACAAACAAACAAACAAAATACTGGGGGGGGGGGGTGGCGCACACCTTTAATCCCAGCACTTGGGAGGCAGAGGCAGGAGGATTTCTGAGTTCAAGGCCAGCCTGGTCTACAAAAGTGAGTTCCAGGACAGCCCAGGGCTACACAGAGAAACCCTGTCTCGAAAAACCAAAATAAATAAATAAATAAATAAATAAATAAATAAATTATACTATTTCAAAGTCAAGACAGTACTACAATTTTATTATTTTCACTTGCCTTACAAAAAGTGTTTTAAAACTTTTTGACCTTGTGCTACAGTGATACTTTTTACTGAGAGCAAGCACTACGTGCATATGTAAATTTTACCCCTTACTATACACAATGTATCTTGATATGGTGTAATATATACATTCACATTTCTGTGATTTACTGTGAGCAAATACTGCACACTTATGTAAATTTACCCCTTGCTATATATAATGTATCTTGATATGGTGTAATATATATTTACATTTCTTTTCAGGAACCAACTGCCATCTGCAAGCACTGTTACACTTCCAAATAATCTCGGGAGTCAGGGGATGGTGGGGAGCAACGAGATTCAGGAGTTCCTTAGTCTCTGAGCACAGGAGCACGGGCAGGTGAGAGCACGGCCCTTCCTCCCCAGTGCTCCTCTCTTACTGTTCCGTGTCCTCTGCAGAGTCACCGTCTTAGAGACATCTGTCTGCTCCCACACTAGGGCAGGCCCCCAGCACTAGCCCCCCTTGGTTTTGTTTGTTCATTTCGTTCATTTGTTTGTTTGTTTCTTGTGCATGTGAGTGTTTTCACATTGAGTTATGCATTCATGTGCACCACTGCATGCTCTGTGTCTGTGGAGGTCAGCACATAGGGTTGGATCCCCTAGAACTGAGGTTACAGCTGTGTGGTATCATGTGGTTGCTGGCAACTGAACGCAGTAAGTGCCCTTAGCTACTGAGCCACCTCTCTGGCTCTGTGGACAGCTGTCTTATGTAGCCAAGGCCCACTTACTTAGGCATGCTCACAGTAGAATGGGCCTCCCCTATCAGTTATGGCAATATACCACAGACACGCCCACATGCCAGACTGATCTAGACAACCCCCAGCTCACAACCCCTCAGATGACTCTGGCTGCAGCAAGTCGACAGCTGAAGCTAACAGGATAATATTGGCAGAAAACCCTACTGCAGGTGCTCCTGGACTTGCGACCTCCTCAGCCCATCCTAACTTTAAAATATCACAAGTCAAAACGTGCTTCATGCCCCTAGCCTACCGACTGTCACCTGCAATGCACTAGTGTCGGCTGGGCGCCTCGTGACAGCTAGGCTGGCTGACAGCTCGGGTCGCCCAGTGTCAAGAGAGTACTGTACTAGATTTTACTAAACCTGGAAAACGATCAAAGTCCAAAATTCCAAGCACAGTTTCTACTGAAAGTTCATCACTTTTGCAGCATCAAAATATCGGTTTTTAAAAAATCGCAAGTAGGAGCCATCTCTGATTTTCCTACTGCTTGTCACTGGAGATCACCAATTACAGCCAATACTCTGCTTCGAAGGGCATAATTCTCGAACAAACCTTCATAAAGTATGAACAGGTGCTTCGTAACATTATAAAGGGATAATGTTCGACACTTATTAAGATGCATGTGAATGAGGAAGCTACTTTTCAACCTCAAGAAAAGCTAAGAAGCATTCATAATGTCAATCTGCCCAACACAGACATTAGCTTGATGACCTCATTTCCCAGCTTCCTCTCCTCACAGCTCAGCTTGCGTTCATACCTGTTCAGTGGCTGAGATCCACACACACACACTCAGTCAAGGTTACCAGGGAGCCTGAAGTGTCCAAGAAGGGACACTGCCAACAGCCTGTGGAGCACATTGGCTCTCAAGAAAAGAGGATGGCATGGGGGGAGGGGAGAGAAAGAGGGAGGACGGGCAAGCGGGAGAGTGGGGCCAGGACAAAGATACAGAATAGACGTTTGTGTAATGTGTTAATGAGACGCAAAACTTCAGAAAGGTACTTCTGCCCTCCACAGACCCATGCTGAGGGAGTTCCTTCCAAAAGTGCACTGATCAAACTTAGGAGAGAAGTCAGAAATACGCATTTTAAAACGGGAAGCTTTGTGTGTATTTTACTACAATAAAAGAAACCTGGAACCTTCCCTCACTTAGCACCGCTGGTTTGCTAGTTCATAGCTATTGACCCACTGAAGATAGTCTAGTCTCCCTGCTCCACAGGGCCTATGTTCCAAGCTCCCTAAAGGAGCTCACATACATGAGCTTTTCCTATTCATAGCTAAGTTTACCTTATAAACTAGACATGGCAAGAGATTAATAACTAAGAGTAAAATAGAACAATTATTGACAATGTATCACAGTTTAAGAGAATGTGTCTTTCCATTCTGGGTGTAGGGGAGCTTAGACCGTCTGGACCTACTTAGACATATGCTCACTGGGCAACACAGCATAGAAGTTTCATCACACCGCTCACACGTGTGTGTGTGTGTGTGTGTGTGTGTGTGTGTGTGTGTGCGTGCGTGTGTGCGTGCCCAAACGTACACAGGCCAGATCACAGGCTTGGGTGTCATCTTATAGGTATGTAGTCTCGCCTTTTTAGAGAAAGAGAGATAAAGTCTCTGACTGGCCTAGAGCTGCCAGGTAGGGCAGGCTGACCGGCCAGTAAAGCAGAAATCTGCCTGTCCCCACCTCTTCGGCACTGGGATTACAAGCACATCAGCCACTGTGCTGTGTCCAGCTGACTTTTGGATGTGGGCTCTGGAAATGGAGCTCAGGTCCTCTGTAAGGACTTGACTGACTGAATCCCAAGGCCAAGCATGCAATATAAATCTTGTTACCTCTTGAATGTGTTACATTTCAGGAGATAGACGATTGTGGGTATCAGAAAGAACAGAAAGCAGGAGAACTGACCGGTGGGGACTACTGTGCAAAGATGTGAGGTCTGCCTCTAGAACCTTCCATAGTAGGCAGTGATGTTTATAACATATACAACTAGAAACTCATACATTTCATCTGAGGGACACAAAATAGTATAGAGGAAGAAACACTATCTTCTGATCGAATGGCTGTGCAGGCCACAGAGAGGATGGTACTGACTGGGTCATTATACACAAAGAGTAGTTGGGAACAGTTAAGGGTTGGGAGCAACCCAGATGTCCAACGGCAGGTAACTCAGCTTTAAAAGGGAGTTCATATATGTAGGGATTAGTTTTCAGCCTTACAAAAGGAAGGAATGCTGACATGTGCTTGAGCATCGGTGACCTTTGAGGACATCGTCTCAGGCAAAATCACATCAGTGTGCAAGTTCCTCAAAAGATCTACTCCATGACCCAACCAAGTGTGGTAGACATTTGTGAGGCAGCCTGGGAAATGTGCACGGGGATTTACATATTATGTGATGGAAGAACACCGATGTGAGATGTTCTAAGTATGAACACTGTTATGATTGTGTGTGGTTCTTAGAAGCGGAGAAGCTGAGTATTTTAGGAAGGCGAAGTCAGGAGACTAGTATTTTACTTCCAGAGACAAAGTTACCCACGCGGAGAGAGATTGCTCTCTATGTACCTGTATGTGTGCATGCAGGTACGTGTGCAGAGGCTGAAGAGACACAGGAAGCCTGCCTCTGCACTTTCCCGCTGCTCATGCAGTTAGAGCTCCCCTTCTCCCTCTTCTCAGCATAGATGCCTCTGGCCTTTGGAGAAGGCAAACAGAGAGGGCCTAGCCTGGCACCAGAATATTGCAATTTCCCTTTTCATGGTGTCACTCCTTTCCCCCTAATGACTCCCCACCCCCATTCCCCCCATGGGGGCGGGGATCGGCAGATGCCTGCTTTGGGAACAGACAAAAAGCAACATACTCTAGCCTCTGTGTCACCAAGACTAGCACACCCACCCCACCCCCTTGATAGATAACCAACATTTCTCTGATGCAGAAGGCTCCTTCCCTTGAAGGGAACAAGGAGCAAACATCCTTGAAATGATAAGAGGCCCACTCTCGGACCATAACAAAAGGGCAGTTAAGTGTTCCCAGACGGCTGTGACCAGTTTGTAAAAATGCACTAGGTCCTGATAGCACTATCAAGTTACTTCCAGGTCAGGAAGGTCCCCTCCCAGCTGCCTGGGTCCAGGTTATCAGGTTTGAAGAATGGCTTTCTCTTGTCACCTCTCCAGTCATGTAACCCCACTTATATACACTCTGAGCCCCTGGACGTGGGCATTCCTAACCTGTGCAGTGGGAAAGGTCTGACTCGTGAAATAAAGGCTCTCTTTGTTTTTGCATCGGACTTGCAACTCCTGGCGTTCTTCTGGGGTTCCTGAAAACTGGGCGCAACAAGGCCAGCAGATGACATGAGGCACCCTGCTTTCTCGGCACCGCTAGCTCAGTCATGTTCTCCAGCACACTCACCTGGAGCTGTATTTCTTGAGGATGCTTTCCAAGGTGCTGACCAGCTCTTCAGCGTTGATGAACTTCTGTGTGCTGAGGGCGTACATCTTCTCATAGAAGTCTGCGATCTCCATCCGAGCCTGAACAAAGAAACAGAGCTGCTCTGACAGGTGGGGGAGAAGCTCCTCCACGTGAGGGGCCGTCCCGCCTGGGGCGCTGCGGCCGGCGGCCACTTTCTTCAGTTCGTTGTGCAGGGAGGTGTAGATGGTGCGGATGGAGTCCTTCCTGCTGAAGAATGACTGGCCCCCTGAGAAGCAAATGACATAAGCAGATGACAGGTAAGGGGAAGAAACGAGAAGGACATAGTGCCTCCCAACGCCCACTTGAAAAAATTCTAGAGCCTGTGGAGCCCGTTGAGTTTGTGCCCACCATGTTCTCCGAGGAACAACTCAAAAGGAGAACTGGCTACAAAGTCATCAGTGTGGGGATTGACCTGGGGTTGCCTTACATATAATTTTCCCAGCTCCACATTCAAAGTTACTTTAGAACATCATTACCCTAGCACATTACTGCTGCAGGATACTTGATCACACTGTGTTTTATGGTGTGGCTTAACCTTTAGCATACACTTTTAGTTCCTCTGGCTGGAACACAGACATGCCTTTAATCCCAAACATCCAAGGTAAAGTTATTGTAGAAGGAGGCAGCCGTGTTTGAAAGTGGTGTCCGACTGAGTGGCAGACAAAGTGATGAATCAGAGAAAGATTTGACAGAAGAGGATATGCTCAGCTCTCACAGGAAGAGAGAGGGAAGGGGAGGGACTGAAGGAGCAGTGCAGAGAAAGAGAAAAAAGGGAAAGGAAGCAGTTTTACCAAGAGTTTCACAGGGCATTGCAGAGAAAGGAGGTAGGAGGCAGATTTACCGGGACAGTTGTACAGAGACAGGTCACAGAGAGAACAAGCTAGACACAGGTGGAGACAGAATGAGCCAGAGAACGAGAAGGAGCCAGAACAGATTGCCAGAGTTAGTCTGAGACCAAGCAGAGCAAAAAGTCAGAGGCTGAGAGAGAAGCCAGACCGAATCAGTCACCTTGGGAAGGAGTTTGAGCCAGGACAGCTGAGTTGACCAGCCAGCCGGAGTTCGGAAAGAGCTAGGAAGGGTGAGCTTATTCAGCAGTAAGTCTTGGAAGCTGAAAACATTCTAGGCCTAGATAAGATTTTACCAAGGCCAGGAGCTTCCAGGACTAGGCCTAGGTTAGCAGACGGACGCAGTAAATAAGCCTCAAAGATGACAATTATAACAGATGAATGAAAGTTACTTTTTTGTTTGCTTGTTTGTTTGTTTTGTTTTCAAGACAGGATTTCTCTGTGTAGCTCAGGCTGTCCTGAAACTCACTCTGTAGATCAGGCTGGCCTCGATAGTTACTTTTACATATAACATAAAACCTGGATTTAAGAAAAAAAAAACAAACAATGCTCTTTTTTTACAGATGTGCTTTTTTTACAGATGTGCTTTTAAAACAGAGATCCCGGCCGGGCGGTGGTGGCGCACGCCTTTAATCCCAGCTCTTGGGAGGCAGAGGCAGGAGGATTTCTGAGTTCGAGGCCAGCCTGGTCTACAAAGTGAGTTCCAGGACAGCCAGGGCTACACAGAGAAACCCTGTCTCGAAAAAACCAAAAAAAAAAGACCGTGTCAGGAATGAGAATGCACTCACGCATCCTTTTATGAAGCACGCATTGTGGTCTCGGGGGAGGGGAGTGCCGTGCTCTGCACAGGGCTGCCAGTAAGAGCATGCCACATGTGAATTACTAAGACCAAGGACCGATTATAAATAACTGTTGCTCCAACACAAACGAACAAACAAACAAACAACAACAACAACAAAAACCCTGCAGATAAATCAGAGCAACTCCATCCTTGACGACACTCAAGAGGACCAAGCGGTAGGGGTGTCACTTACTCTCCAGGCTGTGCACAACTAACTATCTCTCTAATCACAGAGCCAGCTTTATGGACATTTCCTTACACTTGGACCTCCCATCAAAGAGCCAAACGCAAGGCAGGACGACAAGAAACAGGAGTGCTTACAAATGTGATTTCTACAAGTGTACGAAAATCTCAGAGATTTTCTGTTAAGCGCAGAATGCTTCAGCAAAAGGATGGATGGGTGACCGCATTGTTTACTTGCTTCCACTGTTAAAAAGGGGGTGCGGCCAGGGCAGAAACGTGAACTCTGAGTTGAAAAAGTAATGCCTGCCCTCACCAGATCACAAGGGAGCAGAATTACAGCATAAATTCAAATGATACCTTTAAAAGCTTATCAACCGACACCACTCACCAGTAGGTGAAACTCATGTGGAAGAGTGATCACCAAAATGCCTTACTTTTAATTCTGTCTCTTTTCTCAAAGCTTTCAGCAAAACAACCCTATCTCGACTATACTGCCTTCTAGCACCCAATGATAATGAGGACAGTGCCCTGCCTTCTAGTAACCAATGAGGGCAGTGTCCGGCCTTCTAGTACCCAATGAGGATCCGTCTTCCTTTAGGTCTTCCTTCATGCTAGGAAGCAATCAGAAACACCCAACTTATTCTCTTTTCCAGTATTTTCAAGTTACAAATTCTGAGGCTTGGGATTTTTTTCCCAGAATATTCTAGTTATCCGTGACTGTTATTTCTCCAAAGTTTCCACCTTTACCTCATAAAATCTGAAGCATGAAGAATGCATTAAGCATCATAAGCATTTTACCCTATGACTTCTTTGTAATAACCTTTAAACATCCATTCTCAAGTCACCTCCGAGCGCGCCAAGGTTTATCGCTCGGGGTGTGAGGAAGGGCTCCTGCAATGAAACAAAGGGCGGGCAGGTGTGACAGTCTCAGATGCCCCCACTGCTGCCACACAGCACGTTTTAACCACTGTCTTTGTCCCTAACTCGGGTCTTTCTGCCCTCAAAGCACAGGGAAGAATCCAAGATAAAAGCCACACCCACTTTTTCAGGAATAGCGCCCAGACATTGACAGAGGGTTCCTGTCACGTCTGTCCTTTGTTTAAAAGCCCAAGCTTGCATATTTCATCAGGACCAGCTGCAAGGGCTTCAGACAGAGGTCAAAGACTTTTTTTTTTCTTTTGAGACAAGGTCTCACTTTGTAACCCAAGCTGACCTTTAACTCCCCATCCTCCTGCTCCTGCCTCAGGAGTATTAGAGATTACGAGCGCATTGTACCACGACAACAGTTGAGACTCACTTGAAATGTGCTAAGCCAGTAGGTCCTAATCCTTCTCACTGCAGAGCGAGCGGCGGGAGTCATCGACACCCTCGCTCATGGTTCTCATTTCATAATGCACAGTAAAGCATCAGGTTGGATATCCCAAGTACATACAATTTTTATTTGCCAATTATACGTTCAAAAAACTGTAAAGACTTCTCAGACCACGTTTCCTTTTGTTTCGTCTTTTGAGTCAGGGTCTCACCATGCAACCTCACTTGGCTTGGAACTTGCTATGTAGACCAGACACTGGCCTCAAACTCACACCTGCCTGTGGCACCTGAGTGGGCAGATTGAAGGCATGGTACCACCATGCTCAAGCACGCTTCAAAAGATTTAAAACAAAAATGTATAATTGGTTCATTCTGCTTCACAAAGAAACCTGTATGAATTCCAAAAAAAAAAAACAAAAACCATGGTACTGTTTTAAATAACATTTTTTTCCATTCTCTGATAATCATAATATCACGCATGCACCACTATTCAAATACAAAACCTACACTGACTATTGCCTGAGCATTTAAGTTACGAAGGACTTAAACGTCATTTTTAGAACACTTATTCAGAAGGGAGGTCAGCCCTGGAGCCCCCAGTCATGTTTCACGGTATGAATGGAGAGATAGGCTCCCCCTACAGGACAGCTGAGGTTCGAGCAGAACTCGACACTTCATACAATAAGGGCCACGTCACAGAAGCCAAGTCAGAGACAGGAAAGGACTTCTATACAGGTTCACAGACTTGGTGACCAGTCCTTTTCACACACAATTCAAACTTAGTGCAGATTTACTTATTTATTTATTTATTTACTGGAATCCACAAATGGACTTTAGGAAACCCAATTGCCCTTTCTCATTCTCTATATCTGGTATATATGGAGGACAATCCTATGGTACTCGGGTCAATCATAACTTTTTATAGTCAAGAAGTCTAAAACATCTCAAACTGCCAGAATATTATCCACCTTCAATATTACTGCTAGAATATAGCCTATTTTCATATATATGATAATATCAAATGCATACATTAATAGGCATCATATAATATTTGTACATGCTTTGAATAAAGGAATATATATACTAAAGATATATATATATATAAAAATATATATATATATATTCAACCTGATTATTCAGGCTAGAGATCCATCACCTCCCATAAATGCACACCCAATTCGCTACATTGTAGGAGACAGGACTGTTACACTGTAATATAGCAATTGTACATTTGTGCACATTAACACTGTAGAGAGAAAAATATACAGAGTGAAATCGCTGACCACTTTTTACCAATAACTAAGTAACAATTATTTGAAAAGCTACAGAGGTTATACTCTCAGAAAGCCCTTTCCCTGGAGTGTTTACCAAACATTCAGTATTCAGTAAGCCATCTGGCAACAGAAGGGGATCAACTCTGTATTTAATTTACAATCACTTTCTTTGATGCCAGAGATGTGTATCCTTCATTCATGAAAGACCCTCGAACTTTGAATAACTAAAGGGTCAAGAAGAAACCAAAGGGTTACAACTGCCTACCCCGATTCTCTGGTAGACAGCTATCATTTGCCATTATTATTAAAAGTAATACTTTGAATGCATAGGCCTTGGCTTTCGTGTATTACTTGTCAACTGAAACCGACTGTTTCTTGTAGTGATAATCAGCTAAAAAGAGTTCGGCTTTGAGGGTTGAAATTTACATGAGGACTAGCAGTGTTTAGTATCCTGTCCTTTAACTCTTCTCCAGTTAAGGTTTTGCATAATTTTTGCCTTTCCTGACCAGGATCCACTCCTTCCTTCATTCACTTAATATGCGCTGAAGGACTGAAGAGGTGACAGGACTCCCCTCTGTATAAGAGCTAGACAAAAGATAGCATTTATTAACACACCTAGGTTCCATCGCCTGGTTTTGCTCCTCAGACCGCAGTGAGCTCTAACTAGTGAGTCAGAACGGGGACACAGAACTTAAGTTAACTTGTCATTTATGAAAGCAATCCATGCACGGTGCAAAATCGTAAACCCACGGGGTTTGGAGCATGCCCAGCAAAGAGCATCCGCCCAGTCCACCGAGGGGGCACTGTCACAGGCCGGAGGGCGGGGCTTGCGTCACGGATGGAGGGATGGAGGGGGACAGGTGGGAGGAGACCTGGGCAGAGTGGAGCCCGCCGCTGGGAGTGACAGGGCTCCCAAGCCACGGCAGGCCGGGGAGCGCACCCCCTTTGCCTTCCTCCTCAGGGGCAGGGGCGGGGCGGAGGTACCTAGTTTCTGCCCCAGGTAGGTGAGGCTGTGATAGACCTTCTCGGCCGCGGCCAGATGCGCCAAGGCCGCCAGCAGCGACAGCCAGCTGCCCCCCGCGCTCTTGTTGGCCTCTCGTTCCTTCTCCACATTGTCCTTGGCCTTGTCGTAAGAGAAGATACCCAGGTGAGAGAAGAACGTCTCCAGCACCGCCTGTTCCACCGGCACCGGGGCGGCGAGCGGGATAGACTCCCCCATGCGACCTGCGCGCCAGCTCCACCCACGTGGCTCCGCTCGCACTTCCGGGTTCCGAGGGGGACGCGCGTGCGCAGCTGCGTGCGTGCGCGAGCCCTTGGCGAGATGCTCCTGGGACTCGCAGAGGGCGTGGCGAAGGCGGAGGGTGGAGGTGGCTCGCGAGCCTAGGAGCCAGAGACCCGAAGGTTCCCGAAGTTGGCCACCTCCAAGCCCCGTGACGTCTCCTGTCCTTGGAGGGCCCTGGCGGTCAGCGCCTTAGCGCGGATGACGTCACGCGGGCTTGACGTCAGTTCTTGCGTGGCCATCCGAGCCCGAGGCCTTTTCAGCCTTTACACCACCAGCGGAGGTTGTTAAATGGAAGTCGCCTAGTTTTCAAACCAACACGCCATCAGTTAACAAACCTGGACAAGTGAGATCTGGTGTGGGTCGGTCAGCTTGCCCATCCATCTCAGACTCCCATGAAGTTTCCTTGCGGGGTTCTCAGAATCAGGAATAACTTCACGTAAATCGGTGCATTTTGTCATGCAGATTCTTCACAAGTTCATACAACATTTAAGAACGCTAAACCACCTCAGCTCGCGTGTGTGCCCACTACTTTGAAATACTTGACATATAAAATTGTACAGATTAGAGAGTTTCACTGGGACATTTCCACACATGAATATATCATGCTTTGACCGTGTCCATCTCTCCTTCTCTCTTACACTCCCCTCTTCAACTTCCTTCCTTTGGCTTTCTTCCCAGTCCCTAAAAGTCCTTCTCACATATCAAGAGAACGTAATGCAAAACTGGGAAAAATATTCACAGGATATGCCAGACAAAGGGCGAATGCTTTCAGTTTTAATGGGCCAAGATCTCTTTCTAACCAGTAAAAACAGGTTATGGACCTCTCGAGATGACTATGCAAGGGAGGGCACTTGCTGCCAAGCCTGAGGCCCTGAGTCACATCCTGGAAACCTACATGAGGAGTACCGAGTCCTGCAAGTTATCCCGACTTCCACATGAGTACACAGGTATACTCACACAAAAACAAATAAGTGTTTGAAAGGCTATATATATACTAGTCTCAAAAGAAATATAAAACGCAATTTTTATGCCCAACTGAACCATTCAATGGAATGTAGGCTAAACTACTAGATTTCTTAGGAAGTGAAACTTCCTTTTTGCTGAAGAGCTTGTGTAGACAGAGTTGGTCTTGAATAGTCCTAGGCCTCTGCCTATTGTGTCAATAATACCCAGACCCAAAATAAGTTTAAAATATTGTTAGGTGTTTTGTAGGGGCACGTGTTCACAGGAGTGTGTGCAGATGTTTTGAGTGCACACACTCATGTGTGTGCTTTCATGTAGATATTGGATATTATTTCAGGTCTTAATTTTTCCCTCCTCTATTCTTTGTTGCAGGGTCTCTCGTTGAACCTAGAGTGCACAGATTGTTTAAGCTAGCTAGCTAGTCTATGAGCTCCAGGGATCCACCTGTCTCCGTCTACCCATAGCCCAGATTATAAACATTTGCCTCAAGTCCAGCTTTTATGGGAGATCTGATTTTAGGTCCTTACACTTGCATAACAGTCACTTATGGACTGAGCCACCTCCCAACCCTGTCCCCACATCCTCCAAACAAAATTTCAGGGGCTGCTAAATATAGTGTGAATGTACTCTTATTATGAATATCACTGGGCTTGACATCCCTAGATTACAAGTGGCAGGACATGTCAATACCGCAGGTGTACATTCACTACAGTACTGACTGTAGACACCACTGAGTACACTACATCAGGGTGAGCAGAATGTTACTTGTCTTATGAGTGACAGTTTCTACCCTTTATCCCTCATGACCATTTCTCCCAACCTCCAACCACTTGTGATTTCCATTCTACGACTTCTTGAAGTTCATCTCTTTTAGATTCTACATGTAAACGAGATAATACAGTTCTTACCTTCCTATTTCTGGCTTATTTTACGTAGCATGTCCTCTTCAGGTTTGTCAATGCAACCACACAAATGGCCAGGTTTCCTTTTAATGACTAATGCGCCATCATGCGCCTACACCACATTTTCTTTCTCTGTTCGTCTGGGACTGCGCATTTACATTGTTTCTTTATCTTGGCTAGGGTGAATAGTGCTACAGTGAGCAACATTTACATTGTTTCTTCATCATGGCCAATAGTGCTACAGTGAGCGCAGGGCAGTGGGTATCAGACAGAGTTGCTGATTTCCTTTGGATGCGCTCCCAGAAGCCGGATGGCTGGATCATATGGTAGTTCGATTGCTAATGTTTTAGGAAACACCATACAATTTCCTATCATGGCTATAGCAGTTTATATTCCCTCCAGCAGAGGTGGGCTTCCCTTCTCTCAATACTCATCTTCACTTTTTATAATAACAATTCTGACACAGATGAGATAATATTTCATACTTTTTGTCTTGTGTGTATGAGTGTTTTTATTTTTATGAGTGTTTGCTTATATGTATGCCTGAGTACCATATCCATGCCTAGTATCCAAAAACCAGAAAAGGACATGTGATTCTCCAGAACTGGGCTTACAGATTGTCTTAGTAAGGGTTTTACTGCTGTGAACAAATACCATGACCAAGGCAACTCTTACAAGGACAGCGTTTAATTGGGTCTGGCTTACAGGTTCAGAGGTTCAGTCTATTATCATCAAGACAGAAACATAGTGGCATCTGGGCCAGGCATAGTGCAGGAGGAGCTGAGAGTTCTACATCTTCATCTGAACAGAATACTGACTTCCAGACAACTAGGATGAGGGTCTTAAAGCCCGTAACCACAGTGACACACCTACTCCATCAGGGCCATAACAGTGTCACTCCCTGGGCGGAGCATATACAAACAATCACATGGATGGTTGTGAGACAAACAAACCCGGGACCTCTATAAGAGAAGCAAGTGCCCTTAACCACTGAGCCACAGCCCTCCAGCCCCCTCTTTCATGACTATGATTTGCCTTTGCCCAGTCAATGTTGAGCACATTAAATGTACTTGTCGGTTTGTCTTCTTTGGAAGAGTGTCTAGTGAGTTCTCTCCCTGACCCTCAACCACTTCTCTCTCTTTCTCTGACACAGACTCTTTCTTTGTAAACTCCCACTACAGCTTCAGGGGCAGCTCCCGAAATTCTCCCGTTTGCTCAGACGTCTAGGTCATCAGACTCAGATTCTTTGCCCATTTTTAAATCAGATTGCTCTGTGGTGTTAATTGCATGACTATTTATATATTTCGGCTATTAATCTTTTGTCAGAACAGATACAGGGCTTGCCAATATTTTCCGAGGGTTACTTTTTTGTTTGGCTGATTGTTTCCTGGGCTGTACAGAAGCCTTTTAGTTCTCCAAAAATCTGTTTCCTTATTTTGCTGTCATTGCCCATACATTTGATGCCTTCGCTGAAACAAAGTCATTGGCTTTGTCAATGACTGACTGTCATGGAGTCACGTCAGAGCCCAACATCAGGGATCTTGCTCTGTGCTTTCTGCAAGGAGTTTCACAAGTAGTTAATTTTTAATATGATGTTAGAGAAGGCTACAGTTTACATTTGGATATTTAGTTTCTCCAAAGCCATTTCCTAAAGAAACCATTGTTTAAAGAAACCCTGTGTGTTTATGTTTTTGGGGTTTTTTGTTTTTGTTTTTTTTGTTTTTTGTTTTGTTAGCATTTCTTCTAGGCTCTACCGAGGCTGCTTCCCCCCCACCCCTCCCCTTACCCTCTTACTCTCTACCCTTCCTCTCCATTCCCTTCTCTCCATGTGCTCATGGTTGGTCTCTACTCCTCCCTCACAACTCCCCTCACCATGACCTAAATAAACTCTATTCTATACTGTACCTGCCCATGGTGTGGCTGGTCCCTCAGGGGGAAGGGATGTCTCAGCATGACCCTGGGGAAGCACCCCCTTCTCACCCCCTTCTCCACCCCCCTTACTGTACCACACCTCCACCAAACATATCCCTGGCTTCATTTTCTTTTTTTATAAAACACAATGGTTTTGTTTTTGTTTGTTTGTTTGGGTTGGGTTTTGAGACCTTCGGAAGAGCAGCCAGTGCTCCTAACCACTGGGCCATCTCTCCAGCCCCCGAAAATATGTAGACTTAATAACGTGACAAGTTAATGACATATTGAACATTGAAAAGTTGTAAGGCAAGATGTTGCCTTTATTGATTGCCTAAAAACCAAATATTCTAGTAGCAGAAATAAATGTTAAATATCTAGGGTTGCACATAAAACAACCCCCCAGATATCTAAAGCTTCCTATAAAATAACCCCCAAAGAAAATACAAATTATTTAGTGTCTCTCCAACTTTTAATGAACCTGGGAAATTAAAAATGACTCCATTGGGCAGCTGTGACTCAGCCTCTCACATCCTTCAGTCCAGCGGCCATGAAAGCTCTAGTCAGCTGAGAACCTCCTGGAGACACAGACTCTCCTTCCAAGGTGACTCTGCCACAGGCTGGTGAGTTAGCGGACTGCTGCCACACAGGCCTCTCCACAGGCTGGTGAGTTAGCAGGCTGCTGCCACACAGGCCTCTCCACAGGCTGCTTGAATCCCTTCACAGTATGGCAGCTGTGACTAACACACTAGACAAGGCATGAGCCAAGGCTTCCTACTGCTTGCATTTGGAGTCCATCCCTCCTTCACATTTAGGGCCGACCTTCGTTTACTTTGAGGAGAACACAAGGAAGGAAGGAAGGAAGGAAGCCTCATTTGGTTCCTCCTGGAGACCGGCTAGCACAAACGATAATATTGTTAACATAGAGAATTACCAATTGCCCTGGACATACCACGAGATCAAGAAGCCTTTAATGGCTCCCGAAGTTACTGCTTTATTACTAAAATTGTCGCCGTGGCATTTCAACCAAAATCTCCCCCTATTCGGTCCTAAAGAACAATTCCGCTCAAATCTGCTGACTTGATATTTATTGTTCCTTGGGGGATTTTTGAGAATTCCCAAGAGGGATAGTAAGTACGATGAGGTAACCACTTTAGATGGAGCAAATCATAAGGGCTGAAAGGGGACATTAAAAGTGAGGCTGAGCCCGGTAGTGGTGGCGCACGCCTTTAGTCCCAGCACTTGGGAGGCAGAGACAGGCGGATCTCTGAGTTCGAGGCCAGCCTGGTCTTCAGAGTGAGTTCCAGGACAGCCAGGGCTACACAGAGAAACTCTGTCTTGAGAAACAAAACAAATCAAAAAAAAGTGAGGCTGGAGAGATGTCTCAGTGGTTAAGAGCACTGACTGCTCTTCCAGAGGTCCTGAGTTCAAATCCCAGCAACCACATGGTGGCTCACAACCATCTATAATAGGATCTGATGCCCTCTTCTGGTGTGTCTGAAGACAGTGTACTTATACATGAAATAAATAAATAAATAAATAAATAAATAAATAAATAAATAAATAAATAAATAGTTAAAAGAAAAAAAAAGCTCTAAAAGTCAAAATTTCAGCATACAAGGGGGTCCTGTCCCGTCCCAGGTTCCACACCCATCAGAGGAAGGGACAGTCTTTCTCCTCTCAGAGTGTGACTGCTGGTTGCTCAAGTCCCAGCGGATGAGCATACACCCATGCATGTACGGGCACCGCCAACTGGACTCAGAGAGTTACAGTTAAAAGAAGACATGACGTCAGGAGAGAGATGGAATGTGGGGAACTTGGGGGTGTTGGAGGTAAAAAGATGAATAAGCTTAATATGCGTTGTATAAATGTATGACATTTTCAATGAGTAAAAATATTCTTTAAAATGGGGTTAGGTATTCAGTCTTTGGCTTAAGGAACATAAATAATGATTTTGTACTGTAACCAATATATATTTAATTATTACTGAGATTTACTTCCTCTTTTCTGATCAGTTTATGAAGATAATACTATCAATAGACTGTCACTGATGTACCACTTACTACAGAATTTGGACTTTTAGCATTGTTGGAACTGCTATAGACTATGGAGACTTTAGAAGTTGGACTAAACATATTTTGCATTATGCTATGTTTAGGTATGGCCCCCATAGACTCATGTTTGAACAAGCCAATGGGAGCCAGGGAATGGAATATGATAGTTTATATGTGTCTGGGCTAGGGAGTGGCACTATTGATAGGTGTGGCCTTGTTGGAGTAGGTGTGTCACTGTGGGCTTTAAGACCCTCATCCTAGCTGCCTGGAAGCCAGTCTTCCACTAGGAGCCTTCAGATGAAGATGTAGAATTCTCAGCTCCTCCTGAACCATGCCTGCCTGGATGCTGCCATGTTCCTGACTTGATGATAATGGACTGAACCTCTGAACCTGTAAGCCAGCCCCAATTAAATATTGTCCTTATAAGACTTGCCTTGGTCATGGTGTCTGTTCATAGCAGTAAAACCCTAACTAAGACAACACCTTAACCCGCTCCAGGGGAGGGACATCCCCTTTCTTTCTCTTCTGACTAGAACCTTAAAACAGCCATCATTGTCTCTGCCCAAACTAGAGGTAGCCCCCTTGACCCTCCAAATAATAAAATTTTCTTTGTGCTGAGAATCTGCTGTCCAGGTGTGTCCTGTGCTGTATCGAGGCCACTTCGGTACCTCTCTCGGTATATCGGGAGTGTGATTGAGACAGATTCTCATCAAGAAACCTTCCTTGGCTTGTGATCAGGGACCACACACTTGATGTGCAGCAACCTCCTCTATTGTCTTTTGAGATTTACTAAAATTACTATCCAATTGGCAATGAGTCCTGCAGCTCTCTGGCACCTAACTTCCAACTGAATTCCTTTTATATGTAAATAAATTAGCATCTGTTTAAACAACACATATACACTCTTTTATGTTTAATTAGCTCTTCCAATTTTGTTTTCCTACACATCTAATTATAATGAGTTTTGGGAGTCAAGACTGGAGAATTATAAAGTCATGGGCTGTGGACCTAACCTAAATTCAAGAAAGGCAGACTTGTTTGTTCTGTTCTCTACCCATTGCTGAATACTGCTTTTAAACTGCATTGGCCCAGGTAAGTAGCCTGTTATATCTGGTGGTGAAAAACTGTCTTAGCTGGGGTTACTATTGCTGTGATGAAACACCATGACAAGATGGGAAAGATAGGGTTTATTTGGCTTATCCTTCCACATCTGAGTTATTCCTTGAAGGAATTCAAGGCAGGAATTGAATCAGGACAGGAACCTGGAAGCAGAAGTTTATCCACAGGCCTTGGAGAGTACTGCTTACCTGCTTCCTCCAAATGGCTTCTTCTAGAATCCAGGACCACCAGCCTAGGGATAGCACCACCCACAGTAGGCTGGACCTTCCCCTATCAATCACTAATTAAGATGATGCTTTCGAAGAACAACAATATTAACTAACCAGACCCCCCCAAACCCACCCCAGAGCTTCCAGGGACTAAACCAGCAACCAAGGCGTATACGTGGAGGGACCCATGGCTCCAGCCGCATATGTAGCAGAGGATGGCCTTGTCAGGCATCAATGGGAGGAGAAACCCTTGGTCCTGGGAAGGCTCGATGTTCCAGTTAGGAGAATTCAAAGGCAGGGAGGCAGGAGTGGGTGGGCTGGTGGGGAAACACCCTCATAGAAGTAGAGGGAGGGGAGAGGGGATAAGGGTTTGGGGTGGGGGGGGACCAGGAAAGGGGATAACATTTGAAAAGTAAATAAAGAAAATATTCAATAATAAAAAAAGAAAATACTTGCATACAGCCCAATCTGTTTTGTTTTGTTTTGTTTTTTCGAGACAGGGTTTCTCTGTGTAGCCCTGGCTGTCCTGGAACTCACTCTGTAGACCAGGCTGGCCTCGAACTCAGAGATCTGCCTGCCTCTGCCTCCCAAGTGCTGGGATTAAAGGCGAGCACCGCCACTGCCCGGCGGCATACAGCCCAATCTTAAGGAGACTTTTTTTTTTTAAATTGAGATTCCCTCCTCTCAGATGATTTTAGCTTGTGTCAACTTAACATTGTGTCAACTAACAAACTGTCTAGCACAAAACTAATGGAAATTGAAATATTGCCCCCATGTTTGTATCTGCCACATTTCAGACATTCATTACTACCCATGGGCAGTGTCTACCATACTGGACACACAGCCTGGGGACAGACGGCTGCTATCACAAAGCATCCTATTGGACAGTACCAGAGAAAAACATTATCAGAAGACTTTCACAGGTCATAAAACAGCAAAATGAACAGCAAGGACCGTGGATTATTTTAAATCCGAGTTCACACTTCCATTCTTCTGGATAATATCTACACTTACGCTTTCCTTTTAAGTCATATGTGTTTATTAAGTACACAATAAATTCACCTGTGGCTATTTGTATATGTATGCAAATTTGTATTGTATAATTTGTATCTATAATATTTATAATTGTAATGTGTGCTATAATTTGTAAATGTAGTACCAGAAGTGTAGCTCAGTGGTAGAACATTTGCCTGATATCCAGGAGGCTACGGCTTCAGTCCTCACACCGAAAACTAATCAAGAGCTGCACACAAAATATCATAGGTCAGTTTATTGTGTGACTAAAAGATTCAATGAAGGTGCTATGGGCTGTAATTACTTCATTTAACCCTCAGTACAACTCTATGCTCATTATGACAAACCCGAAACAATACAGATAAAAAGTGGAGAGAAGACCACCCTTCTCCCCATCCCAGAGATAATCACTGAGGACATTTCTAGCAGGGGCTGTGGTGCTTTGCCCGTATCCCAAGATACAGCTGCCTCCCAGGAATGCTGGCTGCTAATAATTCACATTTAAATTCCTTCCCCAAGCTGCCCTCTGAAGAAAACTCACTCAAGGTAATCCAAATCCAACAACTATCAGTGGTGAAGACAGTTGCTCAGTTAACGCAGAAGAAACGGCTCAAACCCTCTGTAGCAAAAGCCCTCCAGTTTACCTTCTCCCTCTACTGGGTCCTGAGTGTCTCACAGGAGAAAAGTCATCAACGGTCTTACCCAGCTGTGAACCTTGTTAGCTATAGTAACTACCAGCCTGGCAAGGCACGCCCACGGGTGCAATACGGTGTGAATGTTATGGAGGTAACCAACTGCTATCTGATTGGATTTAAGGCCTGATCACACAGGAGGGAATTCATGCCTGGTAATATAAATATGGTCAAGAGCCTATAGCTGGGGAACTCATAGGTCTTAGGGTTGAATGTACTTCTGTAATCTTGCTAAGTGGATATAATGTCAAACTACCTTCTAAATAATTTTGTATTATTTTTATTTACATTTATTTATTTATCGGTTCTTCGAGACAGAGTTTCTCTGTGTAGCCCTCCCTGGTTGTCCTGGAACTCTCTCTATAGACCAGGCTGACCTCGAACTCACAGAGTTCCGCTTGCCTCTGCCTCCCAGTGCTGGGATCAAATGCATGCGCCACCACTGCCTGACCCTAAGTACTTATTTTTGTCCTCGTATTTTAGCTCATTCCTCGGACCACTTTACAGAACCTGCATTGTGCAGTGGATGGTAATGAAGAAACTTATAACGGCTCAATGAGAGTAAGTATCCCGGGAGTGCTCAGCTACAATGGTCCATCTGTATCACATGCCCCTCCTCCCCCAAGGGCTCAAGGAACATCTTGGAAGAGGGGCAGCAAGACTGTCAGAGCCAGAGATCGAGGAGGACCCCCACAAAGGAGTGTCTTCTGGACATAACCTGACCGTTGTGCTTAGGAACTCACAGCAGCTAAGGTTGCCTGAACAAGACCAAGTCAGTCAACATTGCAGCATCGATGGGGGAGAAGTCGCACAAGCCCCACCCCTAGCTGAGAGCTATTGATAGTCGCGGGCTTCTGAGGGAAGAGGAGGAATCAGCTTTGTTTAAGGGTGCGACACCCCCCACCCCTCTGCCCAGCCCTTTCCCCTGGCTAGCAGCGCGGAGGCTGCACGATGCCTGGAGTTACTCGAAGAGATGTTAACCAGCCGGAGTTGTCAGAGCTCTGGCAGCCTTCCTCAAAAAGTCCAGGAAGCTGAAAAGTCCCCGAATGGGTGGACGTAGTCAAGCTGGCCAAACAGAAAGAGCTTGCTTGCTCCATGTGACGAGAACTGGTTCTACACACGAGCTGTTTCCACAGCACGGCACCTGTATCTCCACGATGGTGCAGGGGTTGGTTCCACGACCAAGATCTATAGAGGATGGTAGAGAAATGGTGTCAGGTCCAGCCACTTCAACAGAGGCTCCAAGAGTGTGGTCCTCTGGGTCCTCCAAGTCCTCTCCAAGCCCTGGAGAGACTGAAAATGGTGGAAAAGTACCAAGATGGGGGCCGCAAGCTAACACCTGAGGGACAGAGAGATCTGAGCAGGGTCGCTGGACAGGGGGCAGCTGTCAACAAGAAGCATTAGAACAACGAATGCTGGGTTAATAAATTGCCTTATTCATAAAAATAAAAAAAGGGGGGGTGCGACCCCTGGTAGGCCTAATAATGCTTAAACAATTAGCCCCACACCCACGCACACAAGGGGAACATTAATTAGATTTAGTGGGTTATTTTTTAAAGACATTGACTTGAAATGCACGTGGGGATAGATCCAGGGGAGTTGGTGAGGTGGTGAATCTGATAAAAATACACATCGCACTTGTATGAAATTCTCAAAGAAGAAATAAAAAAAAAAAATCTTTTAAAAAGTAAAGGAAGAGCCGGGCAGTGATGGCGCACGCCTTTGATCCCAGCACTTGGGAGGCAGAGGCAGGAGGATTTCTGAGTTCGAGGTCAACCTGGTCTACAGAGTGAGTTCCAGGACAGCCAGGGCTACACAGAGAAACCCTGTCTCGAAAAACCAAAAACATAATAATAATAATAATAATAATAAAATAAAAAGTAAAGGAAGGAAAGTATTGGATGCTGCCACGTTTCAACATATATTCTTGACTTCATGTAGCTTAAACTTCCTGTTTCCTTTTCCTTGGGTAGACAGGATGGAAAAATTATACATTCTATTTCTCTAAGCTACCTTGAATATACATTGTAATTTTATCATACACATTAAATCTAGACAGGAAACCGCTGGGCAGCAAAGCAGGCTTTTTTTAATTTTCATATTTCTTTTTTCTCTTTTTGTTGCTGGTGAGCCCTCTGTGCCGTGTCTCACACTGTGTATGATACCCAAAAATTATTAACTGAGGGAAGATTGGTAGAAGAGGCCACTACTCTTCTATCATGGCAGCCATGAACCAGAGAGAGAGAAAGCAGGGTCTGGTGACAAAATACACTTTCAGGCGCGTACCTCCAGTGACCTTGTTCCAGTAAGCCCCACCTCCTGGAGTTTAGACCACCTCCCAGTAGCGCCATCATCTGAGGTCCAGACTTCCAACAACAGATGAGCTCCTAAGGGATGTGCTAAAACCAAACTACACAATCCAACTTCTGGACCGCCACAGGCCCGCGCCCACCCAGCACGGCAAAATGCATTGAGTCAGTCTCCAAGAGTCGGAATCGTTTCAGCGTTTCTCAAGAGACTAAGTCCGAAGTGGTGGCGAGACGGGCACAGGGGCATACCCAATCAAGACCGAAGCCCAATAGAGCAAACAGGAAAGCCCGTGGCTTCATGGCCAGACAGACTCTAAAGAATGGGGTGGTAGGATATAGGTTCCAAAAGGCGAAGGCAGCCCCACTCCATGCTGTGATACGCTGACTGCAGCAATGTCGAAGTTGCCTTGGGCCAACGCTGCTTGCTGCCTGCAGACTTCCTGAGCAAATATTCCACTGGCATCTTAAACTTTAGCTTCCCTTCACCTTCATAGCTCCATGCGCTGGCGCCTCAGAGGTTCCAGCCCCGCCACACGCCATCCTGCCCCATAGACCTCGCTTGGAAATTTGCCTCTGGGACCCCGCAATTGAAGTTGAGACTTTCTGGTTCTCTGGAGAGTCCGTTGTGTTGGATGGCGTTTCACTGGGGCAAACTCCGGAAGCAGTGTTTTCCTGAAGTGGACACAGGTAAAAGGCTAAGGCAGACTTGTGAAGGAACGTTTCCTGAAGCAGACATAAAGTGAAAGGATGTTCTGCTAAAGCAAGCACGTGAAAGGACGCATGATGAAGACTGTTTTGCTAACAACATACATGTATTGGTCCACCTTACATTGTATAGTTGAGCTATACAATGTTGGGATTCCATAGAGAGAAGCAGGCTGTGGTGGATAGCCCTGGGCTTGTATTTTGATGCTAATTCCACTCCTAGGAGGGACTGCAGACGAGGTGTTGCCTTGTGAACCTTCTCCCCACCTTAACTTTTCAAATAAAGGCTAGAGCCAATGATTGGGCAGGAGAAAGGGGAGGAGCTGAGAGTTTGGGGGAGGAGAGAAGGATCGACAGGGGGGGGAAGGAAGGGGGAGAAGCTACGGAGGATCGCCAGGAAGGAGGAGGAGCTACAGAGGATCAACGGGAGGATGGGGAGACGCTTGCGACCTGGAGAAACCGCAAGTGATATGGGATAACATAGATAGGAATAGAGTAGTGTAGTGGGAGATCCGCCCAATCTAGGCGTATAGCTTGTATTGTCATTGACTGAGTTGAGATTTCTCTTACCGGTAACTGGGTTGGAAAAATTATAGCAACAACACGCCAAAAAACTTCTGGTGTGCTGCAGTGTCTTGCTTCTTCCGAGGATGTGTGCTGATTGACACAGTGATGTCAGCCGAGACAGACGCATGGGCTGAGGCAAGACCTGTGGAGGACACACACACGGTGATGTGTTGGAGGGAGTATAAATAGGACTTGATGGACAGTGACGGGACCTGAGCTTGGCGGGTTTATAGAGCTAGCGGTGCAACGCTTGTGGGTCTCACATCTTCACTGGTCTTCGGTTCCCTGAGAGAGGCACGGCTAAGAATTTCTCCTGGAGTCCCTCTGGGTCCCTCCTGCTGAGACTGAGGTCTGGTTGTCTCTGCTAGGTGGTGCCCTACTGCTGATTTGTGTTTGCTTTCCGACTCTGCAGAACTGGACTGCTGGTGTATCCGTGAAGTGTTTGCAAATGGACTGAGCTGCCGCTGCTGACCTGTGAACAGAGCTGCCAATTTCCAGACAACACAGACAGGAGTTGCTCCAAAGAACCTTTCTAAACAGGTCCACTCCACCACCACCACCACCCCCAACCCACCCCTGTATCCTTTCTTTCCCAATACCTCTGGAGGGTGGTAGGCTAGAAAGAAGGCTAAAGCATTTAAGAACCATCATTTTAAAAATAGGCTTTGAAAAAAAATTAAGTTACACACAATTCCTGGCTTCTGCATGCTTGTCGGATTCGCATCCCACGGATGAGGCCAAAGGCTGCCGTTAGCTTGAGAAGCAGTAGATTAACCTAGACTCTGCCTCCAGCACCTTTAAGTGCCTAGATAGCTAAGCATGGCAGAATGACTCTCGAGGTGACCTTATAAATAGGGTAGCCTAGAGCTCACGTCTCAAAATCTTTCAAAGAATTCTATATTTCAACATTGCTGAATCTACAATTGGTAGGACCTGGCCAATTCCTTAGATTCCTTCCAGGTGTTTTTCTGTTGTTCTTGTACAAAAATACGTGGCTTCTTCTCTGCCTACTTATGAGCAAGCTGCCCTAAGACAGCATTTATTTTTTTAACTTTTTATTGATTCTTTGTGAGTTTCACACCCTGCACCCCAGTCTCCAGGGGAGCTGCTGTCTCTGCAGCAATTAGGCAGGCAGAGGGGGCAGCCACTAGCCTGAGTTCAAGGGGATGCCCTTCAGCTGTGACCCAAGGATAAACAGGTCAGCTTCTGTCCTCCAACGGCCATTCAGTGACCACAGAGTTAGTTCCTAGAGGCTGCGGTTCTCCTACGGTGATGTGCAGTGTGTCCAGCGGCACACATTCGTTTGGCAGCAGAAACAAAACAGATGGCGGTCGACCTGGGATCCACCTTCCAAGGGCATCTAACCTCAGAAGCAGAACTCTACCTGAAGATGGACGACACACACCGTGTGCCTCCTAAGCAAGCCCACGAAAGCTTTAGAACTGGTGCTGACAGCCGGGGGTTGTAGCGCTATGCTTTTTCATCTGTGACTAGCCCTTCTTTCTTCCTTCTGAGAAACGTCCCCGCATACCCCCTTTCCTGCTTCCAACTTGGACTGGATTGGATGCTTTTTGGTGAGCTTCTGTAATTCTTGCTCCAGCCCTTCAATACGCCTGTCATTCCTTCTCCTCACAGCCTTGGTTCCTGCTAAACCCACGGCTTCCTGAGTTGGGCAAGCTTTGAAAGGAAAAGCTCGGTCTTACTCGTGGTTGTATGGATAAATGGTAATTGTTCAGAATTGTCAACAGTTCTGATCTTACAATCTCCCTGGGCTGGCTAGTTCTATGTCCACTCGACATAAGCTACTGTCATAGGCCCTCAATTAAGAAAATGCCTCCATGAGATCCAGCTGTAGGACACTTTCTCCACTGGAGATCTGTGGGGGAGAGCCCAGCCCACTGTGGGTGGGGCCATGCCTGAGCCAGTGGTCCTATGTTCTATAAGAGAGCAGACCGAGAAAGTAGTGAGGAGCAAGGCAGTAAGCAGCATCCCTCCACGGCCTCTGCATCAGCTCCTGCCTCCAGGGTCCTGCCCTGCTCAAGTTTCTGTCCTGACTTCTCACCCGCAGTGGCTAGCAGCTCCTCTCCTTACTGCTTCGTCTCTTCACCCTAGACACTCTGACAGAGGTGAGAGGACATCCACACAGTTAAAATTTACATTTCCCCAGGCTGGAGAGAGGGCTCAGAGGTTAAGTGCGCTGACCGTGCTCTTCCAGAGATTCTGAGTTCAATTCCCAGCAACCACATGGTGACTCACAGCCATCTGTAATGAGATCTGATGCCCTCTTCTGGTGTGTCTAAGACAACTGCATACACATACATACTCATAAACATAGAATAAATAACTAATTCTTTTTAAAAAAAATTACATTTCCCTAATGGCTAAAGATGCTGAACTTTTTAAAATATTTAGTGAGTATCCTACTCCCCAACCCCCTGTGACACCTGCCTATGTGGGTGATTCGCCCTTTGGTTGGTTGGATGATTTGTTGGATGGTTTGTTGATTTTTTTTGTTTGTTTTTGTTTTCATGTTTTCTTTTTAGATTTATTTATTATATGTAAGTACTATAGCTGTCTTCAGACACACCAGAAGAGGGCATCAGATCTCATTACAGATGGTTGTGAGCCACCATGTGGTTGCTGGGATTTGAACTCAGGACCTTCAGAAGAGCAGTCAGTGCTCTTAACTGCTGAGCCATCTCTCCAGCCCTTTAGTGTTCTTTATATATTCTAGATATTATCCTCTGTCTAATATATAAATGGTAAAGCTTTAATCCCATTCTCTAGGCCGTCTCTTCACTCTGGTGACTGTGTTATTGGCTGTACAGAGGCTTCTTAATTTTGCAATCACATTTGTCAATGCCTGGGATTGTTTTCTGTTCTGTCAGAGCCGGTTCCTGAAAGTCCTGCCTGTGCCTAATTTGAAGTATTTTCTTTCCATTTCCCAATTCTCGCTTGTGAGTTCTGGGTCTTATGTCAAGATCTTTATCTTGGGCATTATGCCTCTGGCTTCTTTCTCTCCATGTGGAAATCCAGCTTTCCTGGCACCACGTATTGACACAACTGTCTTCCTTCCAGTGCACGGTTTTGACAGCTGTGACTGTATCTGTGAGGGTTTAATTCTGGGCCCATTGTTCTACATTCTGAGGTATCTGGGTTTTGTTTTTTGTTTGTTTTCTTTTATGAGGTAAGATCTCAGTCTAGTCCAGGTTGGCCTAAAACTATGTAGCCCAATCTGCATCTGTCCTCCTGGCAATCCTCCTGCCTCAGCAGCCCACATACTGGAATCACAGGTGTAACCCAGTGTGCTCAGCACATAGTTTTCTCATGTTGGGATTTCTATTGCTGCAAAGAGACACCATGTGTTGGTACTCTGTCTGGACTCCACCCCCACAGTTACCTGGCAATAGCCAGGTATGCCCCTCCCCACAGTTACCATGGAACAGCCAGGTAGGCCTGGCCCACTATAAGAGGGGCTGCTTGGCCCCTCCCCTCTCTCTTGCCTCTTGGGCTCTTCCCTTCACCCGTCCCCTCCTCTCCCCCCTCTCCACATGGTCATGGCCGGCCTCTGCTTCTCTACTCTCTCCTTCTCTCTGCCTTTCTCTGCCTCTACTGCCCCCTTAACTCCCCTCCCTATGCCCTGAATAAACTCTATTCTATGCTATACCGGTGTGTCTGGTCCCTCAAGGGGAAGGGATGCCTCGGCATGCCGGCTGAGGCACCCCTTTCCCACGCACCCCATAGAACATATATTTATAGCTTCTTTCTCTTTTTATGATCACAACACCATGCCCACAGGAAGTCTTATAACAGAAACTATTTAATTGAGGCTGGCTTACGATTTCAGAGGTTAGGTCCATTATTATCACAGCCAGAAACATGGTGGTGACACACAGGCAGACATGGAGCTGGAGAAAGATCTGAGAGTTCTACATCCAGATCACCAGGCAGCAGGAAGATAATGCCACACTGGGCCTGACTTGAACTTCTGAGACCTCAAAGCCCACCCCCCCAGTGACACTTCCTCTAACAAGGACACACCTACTAATGGTGCCACTCCCTTTGAACCTATGGGAGCTCACACATCCTCTATGGTACTTGATCCAGTATAGTATATAGCAAGCTGACAGTGTATGGATGTTGTTATATAGACATACATGACATCAGGCCAAGGAGAAATGTCCTTCCTCATAAAGCTGTGTTTTTCGTCATATGTTAACCTTCCTTGGGTGGGAGTGTGGGTGGGAGGGAGGGAGGGTGGGTGGGAGGGAAGGAGGGTACCTCAAATGTACATTTGGGCTGCCACAGAGAATCCAACCCTAGCCAGTTTTAGTTTTATCATGGCAGATCCAGGCTTATCATTAAAGACCTAGGCGTTTCCACTGTAACTGAAGGCCCAGAAAGCTTCCTGGGTGGAATTATGCCAAGAGCATGTAAAGGAGCCTTAGCTTATAGAAACAGACACCATGAGCCTTTCCTGCAGAGAGCCAGCTCTTACCCTGGTTCTTAGGTAAGGAAGTCCCACATTATTCCAAGCTGTCGTAAGGCTGAGAAGCAGATGTGGAGTCCGAGACAAGCCCCCCAGACCGTGCAGTGTCGGCGTGCATGTGTCCGCACGCTCTAAGTCCAGTTTCGTTAAGGACCTGAATGCAGAACATTGCAGAGGCCATGATCTGGATGTAAGAGCCATCCTTCCGAGCTTCTGCTGCAGCTCTCGGTGACTGACATTTGCTGAGCAGGGAGAAGGCCTCAAGTTCAAGCCACATCTCTGTATAACAATGCAATAGAAAAGACCCACTTTTCTCCAGCAGCTGACTCAGACAGATGCAGACACCCACAGCCAAACAGTGGATGGAGCTTGAGGACTCTTATGGAAGAATAGGAGGAAGGATTGCAGGCCCCAAAGGGGATAGGAACTCCACAGGAAGGACCAACAGAGTCAACTAACCTGGATCCTTGGGGCTCTCAGAGTCTGAACCACCAACCAAAAAACATCCACGGTCTGGACCTAGGCCTCCCTGCACATGTGTAGCAGATGTGCAGCTTGGTCTTCATGTGGGTCCCAAACAACTGGAGCAGGGTGGGAGGGGGATAGGGGGAGGGCTATCCCAAAAGCTGTTGCCTGTGTGTGGGATATGTTCTTCTAGCTGGGCTGCCTTGTCTGGCCTCAGTGGGAAAGTATGTGCTGAGCCTTCCAGAGACTTGAAATACCAGGGTGGAGGGATACCCAGGGGGTCCCCATCAGGAATGAGGTAGGATTGTGGGAGGGGGTGACCAGGAGGGAGGCAGTGATTGGGATATAAAGTGAATAAGTAAAAGAATAAAATTAAATTTAAAAAAAAAAGGCCAAAAAACCAAAACACACTATCTATTAAACACAGAGAGGTCTGTAACCTGTTCAGACATGCATCTTTGCATTTCTTAGTAACTATCACCATGGTAGCAGGGCAGTTTGACATATGTAGCTTTATAGCACAGAATATACTAAGGAGAGACATTAATAGTCAATCATAAACTCATACCTTTACCTAGTCATGTTGGTTCTATGTCCTTAGCTGTTAACCTTCTATCACTGGGAACATACTAAGTACCCAAAACCTGTTGGTGAAATTAAATGAATGGTACGGTTCTGATGAGTTCTTTTCAAGCTATAGAGAAAGACATCTGAGCAAAAACTTGATCTTTAAAAATGGTTCCTACATTTATGTAGCCGTCAGACCAAAGCTGTTTCCCCAGATAGGCAAGCCCAGTATAGATTTCAGGCTGAGAGTCTGGGTGGGGAATGAGGAGGCAAACCTTACGAAGGAAAACGTGGGATGGAGAGCGAGGAAACACGGGCTCCTGCCGCTCCTCTAAGAGTCCTGATCTGCACACGGCCTTAGATCTAAGATGGTTCCCGAACACCGGTGAGGAACGGAAGCCAGGATATGCTCGCCCCTCCTGCATCTTCACGGAAATCCTAACAGGTCGCGCAATCTCCCAACTGCCACTCCCTCCCCGCTCCCTCTGAGCTCCTTCCTCATCAGCAGAGCTTGCATTGGGGCGCGGTGACAGTGTGGTGGGATACGGTTAGCCAAGGGCTTAGGGACTTGGGGTTGGCTCAAACACTGTATATAAGTTTATGTGCTGCACAAAAAGCTCAGATCTGCACCCTGATGCTGGGCTCCAGAGTCTGATTCCCGGGGATTTGTCATGTGACTCCTTCATCCCTCACACCCCTTCCCCCCTTCAGTCCTGTCCCTACAGGGCTGTGAGAACGGCTAGCTATCCCTAGAAACTATATGATCAGAAAGCTAACACGTGAATAGTAAGTACATTCCTGTTCCTCAGGCAGGCCGAGAAGGTCTCTGTGGAGGCTTGTGAAGATGAGCTTTATTATCAAGCCCTCAGAGTTGAGTGTTGAGCCCCTGGGAAAGGAATTCCACTAGGTCATCAAACTGAACAAAGCCTAGCCTAAGATTACCTCCACTTACACACAAATAACACCCTGCCTGAGAAGCATCCTTTCTCTTAAAATCTGGGTTCTTCTAGTCTCAACTGCCCCTTAAGGCAAGCCACAACCGAGCTGGGAGACTGATACTCTCTCTAGTCAAGTTCAAGGCCAGTCTTGACTGTAAGGATTTGGCCTGTCGAGTGCATCAGCCACCAAGCCCCTGCCATTGCCACATTTTTACCCTCTCTGGGACAAAATGAGCCTGCCCATCCTCTTGCAGGATGAATTGCAGAAGCCTTTGCCTTGCAGAAAAGAACAGGTCAGATTCCCACAAACCCGCTGAGGAATCTGACCTAGTTCCTTGGAACTAGATTCTAAGTTGAACATAAAACTGCTTGAAAATGTGTTTCTGTCTTTATCAAGATTCCTTCCAAAGTCCTCCAAGTCAGAGAGAGAAGACATTTCTCCTCACGTGTGCACACACATGCCCCATTGGGAAGACTGACCCAGTCAACAGGAAAGTTGCAGCACAAATACACAATATGGTTTGTCTTACTGCAGGGGTTTCTGGGCCTTCTGGCTGTGGAAGCCTAAGGATAAACACTTGGCTGTAGCACTCAGGAACCTGTTGTGGGTTTCAGGTACAGCGTCAGGCACAAATGTTCTGTGAATACAGATGTTGGGGGAAAGAAGGAAGGAAAAGCTCTTCAGTGTCTGACTCTCGCCGACCTTTCCAGTCATAGTTCCTGCCCCACTCCTTCCTAAACGAGTTTGATTTATATCCCAGCAAAATAATGGCTGCATTCCCTAAAAATCACTCTGCCTTTGCTATTACAGTGTCCGTCTGCTTCCCAGAATCCTCTTTCTTCATATCCCAGGGCCTAGACTGTGAATGTGCTAGTGTGTGATGTGGTTGAATAAGAACGGCCCCCAGAGGCTCGTAGATTTGAAAGCTTAGTCATTAGGGAGGGGCACTACTTAGAAGAATTAGGAGGTGTGGCCTTTTTGAAGTAGGTGTGGCCTTGTTGGAGGAAGCACATCCCTGGGGGGGTGGGCTTTTTAGTCTTAGAAGTCCAACCCAGTCCCAATGTATATTAGTCAGGGTTCTCTAGAGTTATAGAACTTACATAATGTCTCTCTATATTAAGGTAACTTACTGTAATAACTTACAGTCTGCAGTCCAACTAACCCAACAATGGGCAGCTATGAAAGAAGTCCAAGAATCTAGTAGTTGCTCAGTCCCACGAGACTAGCTGTTTCAGCTGGTCTTCAATCTAAACTGGAATCCTAAAGAAGAAGGTTCCAACTGATGTGCTGGCAAGTAAGTGCAGACAGACAAAGAAGAGTGTAGTCTCCTTGTAAACACGTTTCTGACTGAATAATATATAAGGTGCGTCCTTCGTGTAAGATGCAAAAGTCTGGTCATGCGTCACCCACTACCTTACAGAACAGTTGTTATGTATATATTTCACATGCTACTTTAAAGTGTAGCTGTTTTGTGATTAACTTCTTCCCCTCAGGTCTGGTCTCTCCAGTCCCTAACACTTAGCACTCCACAATTAGCTATCGGAATGTTCCTAACGGTCTGTTTCGCTGCTTCAGTCTGACGAACGCAGCAGATACACTCCTCCTTCTCTTTTTAATTAAAACCTTAAGTGCTGTTTTCATATGTCGATGTTATTTAAACTCCAGAGTTGGATTAGAAATAAGCCTCTGTTAACATTTTCTTCCCAATTAATTCCACAGAAGATTGGAGAGCTCGCTCGTCAGGATGCTCCCTGTGTGCTGTAAATGATCTCAGGTTTGCTGCTTTTAGTAGCAATCATTAGCTCCGTTAATTCTTACCCTGGGCTCCTCAGAGAAAAATCTCAGTATTTTTTTCTTAAGTTTGGATGATTCGTTAAATTTGGAATTCCTCCAAACACTGAACCCTGTCAATCTTCCCTGCTTTATGAAAAGATGGCTGTGTCCATACGTTCATCCTTTCGCATATGAACCACAGTTCTGCACATACCCTAGAGCTGTGCTCTCTACACATCGGTACATCTCCATCTTTCTAGAAATCTTCCTCCTGACATTGATGAAACCAAAGAGTTTCTTCTAGTTTTGTTTTTTGTTTGGTTGGTTCTTTCTTTCCTTTTTCTTTTTCTTTTTTTAAAAAAGATTTATTTATTTATTTATTATATAAGTACACTGTAGCTGTCTTCAGACACTCCAGAAGAGGGCGTCAGATCTCGTTACGGATGGTTGTGAGTCACCATGTGGTTGCTGGGATTTGAACTCCAAACCTTCGGAAGAGCAGACAGTGCTCTTAACTGCTGAGCCATCTCACCAGCCCCCGAAGGTTGGCTCGCTTGCTTGCTTGCTTGATTTCTTCTTTCTTTCTTTCTTTCTTTCTTTCTTTCTTTCTTTCTTTCTTTCTTTCTTTCTTTCTTTCTTTCTGTTCTTTTCTCAGCTACTACCACCTGGGCAGCACAAAAAAAAAAAAAAAAAAAAAAAAAGAGAGAGAGATGAAACACAAAATACCCTAGAATTCAAAGCTATAATAGTTTGAATAGATTTGGTCCCCATAGAATCATGTATTTGGATGCTTGGCCCACAGGGAGTGACACAATTAGGAGGTGTGGCCTTGAAGTGGGTGTGGCCTTGCTGGAGGAGGTGTGGTCTTGCTGGAGGAGGTGTGGCCTTGTTGGAGGAGGTGTGTCACTGTGGGAATGGGCTTTGAGGTCCTATGTTCCAGCTCCACCCAGTGCAGAAGAGACCTTCCTGCTGGGTGCCCGAGGAAGCCAGTCTCCTTCTGAATGCCTTTGGATCAAGATGTCGCACTCTCAACCCCTCCAGCACCCACGTCTGCCTGGATGCTGCCACGCTTCCCACCCTGATGATAATGGACTGAACCTCTGAAACTAAGTCAGTCCCAAGTAAAAGTTTCTTTTATGAAAGTTGCTTTGGTCAAGGTGCCTTTTTACAACAGTGAAGTCCAAACTAAGGCAGAGCGTTGACTGAGTTATTGAGAAGCAGGAGAAACACTGTTTCTTTCTTGAAATGCCTAGCACTCTGTAACGCTCTTTGTCTTGTTTGCTTCTTGTTGAGATAGAGTCTCATTTATTCCAGGCTGCTCGTGTGTTGTTCATGATGACTTTGAACCCCTGACCCTCTGGCCTCCGCCTCCTAAATGCTGAGAGCACAGGCCACCTCAATGCATTTATGCAGTCCTGGGAATCAAAGCTGGGTCTTCCCGCGTGCTTGCTGGGAAAACTCGCTACCAACTGAGCCTCGTCCCCAGCCCTGTGGTGGCTTATCTTGACAGGATCTGGAATCAGTTAAGCAGCTCTCTTGGTTACCTTTACTTGTCAACTGGACATATCTGGAGAAAGGGAACTTCAGTTGAATTCCCTACCTTAGATGGCCTGGTTGATGATTGATTCCGAAGGGCCCAGCCCACTGTGGGCGGGGCTATCCCTAGGCAGGTGGACCTGGGCTGTATAAGAAAGCAGGCTAAGCATGAGCTACAGGAAAGCGAGCCAGTAAGCAGCTGTTCCTCCATGGTCTCTGCTTCAAGGCCTGCTTTGGCTGCCCTAGATGATGGACAGCAAGGTGAAATATACAGTAAACCCTTTTCCACCCCCAAGTTGCTTTTCATCACGTCATTTATTGCAGCAATAGAGAACAAACCAGGACAGCAACATGTCTCTGTAAGGTCATCTCCAGGAAGGATGAGCCAAGTGGTGAAAGGCTCTCCCACCGTAGAGGCAGCACCTTCCAACAGCCCAGGTAACAAGAGGGCAGAGGGGAAAGCAGTGATATTTTGCCTGTCTGCCTTCACTTCTTGCTGGTGTGCACATCTATTCCATTGCTGCTGCTGCTACTGCTGCTGTTGCTGCCAAGCTGACACAAGACTCCATCTTTTTTGCCCTTCTTACATGAGCTGAAGAGCAATGGCTTTCCAGAAATCCTCTAGGCCTTCAGGACCAGATTGGTCCTGCTGAGGCATCCAGCCTCATGCAGGGAGCAGCTGCAGGACTACAGGATTTATACGCAGCCTCTCCAGCGTTCGGAGAGCCATTGTTGGACTGCCAAGCTCTTACTGAGCAGGCTGAGCTCAAAAATCACATAGACTGAGATACAGAATTAGTTTTTGTTATCAACTTAACACAATTTAGAATTACCTAGGAGGGGGTTCAATGAGATGGGCCTGTGGGAGGGTCTGGGAGGGATTTGTTTTTTGTTTTTTTTTTAATTGTGTTCGATGAGGTAGGAATACTTACTCTGATTTCTCATAAAGGAGAAGCATTTTGTGGGCTGGACCCTCAACTGAATGGCAAGGAGAGAGTGAGTCATGCATCAGCATGCGATTTTTTCTCCTCTCTGTTCTCCATGCTGGATTCACTGTGCCCAGCTGGGTCAAGTTTCTGCCACCATGACATCCCCTCAAAGATGGACTGTCACCTGGAATTGTGAGCTCAAAGAAACCCTGTCCAAACTACCTCTCTATTGCTACAAAGAGACGCCATGACCAATGCAATTTGTAAAAGAAAGCATTTAATGTGGGGCTCATGGTGCCAGAGGATAGAGTCCATGACCGTCATGGAGGGAGCATGGCAGCAGGCATGGTACCAGCGCAGTAGCTGAGAGCTCACATCTGATATACGTATATCACAAAAAACCACACACACACACACACACACACACACACACACACACACACGAGAGAGAGAGAGAGAGAGAGAGAGACGGAGACAGAGAGAGAGCGAGACAGAGAGAGAGAAAGAGAGAAAGTAAGAAAGAAACTGGAATGTCGTTTCTGAAACCTCAATCCTTCAACAAGACCACACCACCTAATCCTTTTCAAACCATCTCACCAGCTGGCAACCAAGGATTCAAACATACAAGATTATGGGGGGTCATTATCATTCATACTACCACAAACCCTGTCTCCCCTAAATTGTTTTGTGAATGGTATTTTTTTTTAAGAAAATAAAATTATTAAGGCTCAAGGTCAATACCCTGTCTGGTGGCAACCTTCTTGCAGAATCCCCAGGTAACATAGGTACCTGTCATATAGCAGAAGACACAGGGAAGGTGTACATATGTGTGTGGGCTGGCCTCTCTCTTCCTACTAAGGCGGCAGTAGAGTCGTGGAGGCTGTCCTCTGCTGGCTAGTACTAATCACCTTACTTTTAAATGCCTTGATTAAATTAGGTTTTCTGTCTCAGTGCCCAACAATGGAAGTTAAACAAGAACTTCAGAGAAGGTGAATCACACTCAGCCCATACCAGAGAGCTCCCTCCTTTCTACTCTGTGGGATACAGGGAATGCATGACTGCATATGAACCAGGTATACGGTCCCTAGAAGACATGCACTCTGCCTATGCCTTGATCCTGGACCTTTCAACACTCAGAACTGTGAAAAAGAAATAATTGTCATTTATTAGCCAGGTCGATGATGTTTTCGTCACAGTATCGTAAACAGGGTGAGACATCGTAAACATTGTTGAAGGAGTTTAGAATAGGAGAAACTGGCAGAACGGCTGCTTGTCTGAGACTAAGTTATGGCCCTCACGACCCAGTGATAATGTAAACTCAGTACTGGATATGGAAGCATGCCAGGTTGTCTAAATTTGTAGGCTAAACTTCTAGCCTTGATCAAAGCCACCAGGAAAGCATAGGTCACTTTTGCTTTCATCCCATAACAATAAGGTATACAAGTCCCAGCAGCAGACCCAAGGGGGAAAGCCCTTCTGGCTACAGCCATCAGATTAATGACAGAATCCACTAGGAAGCTCGTGAATGTTCATCCTGTAAGCTCTGAGTACGCATCTATTACAAAGGCCGGCAAACTACTAGCAAGAGGGCCAACTGGCTCACACATCCGACTGTTTGGTAACAGCCTCTCAGATTTTGCAATCACAGTTTCGTAACACTGTATCACACACCCTAGAGACCCACAACCATGAAGCCACCCTCCCTGCCACCCCTAACCCCTCAGCCCCACACCTCCCCTAGCTTAGACATCTGCTGATCTCCTTTTTATCGGTATGGATTCAGCTTCTTAGGACGTTTTCTATGAGGGTAATCAGTCGTATGGTTGGTGCTCTTCTGTGGCTGACTTCTTTCACTCAGCTTGTTTTCATGATTCACTCATATCGTAGTGAGTCAATATTTCATTCCTTTCTGCACACCAGATATTGATCCATTATGTGAATACAGCACATTTCCTTTATCCAGCCATCAGCTGATGAATGGTGCGTTCTTTACGTTGGGGTTGTGAATAATACTGTTGCTATGAATACTCACGAGAAAACTTCTGTGCAGATATACATTTGCATTTCTCTCACTAATACCCCTAGGAGAGAAACTGCTAGAACATTTGCTAAGTCTGTGAATCACCATTTGAGGATCTGCCAAACTCTTTTTAAGGCTATCAGTAACACTTTGCATTTTTACCAGTAATTTTTTTCCTGACTCTTGATAACACTTAATATCTTTTTCAATTTAGCCCTACAAGGGGGTGAGAAGTTGTATTTCTTTGTTTCAGTTTGATTCTTAAAGGTCCTTCAAGGGTCCATATGTCACAGCCTTTATCTTCAGCATGGTGTATTATGAAGAAATTAATACACCTTAGAGCTTGGTGAGACATCTTTGCGTCATGGGAGGTATACCTGTGAAAGGCATTGTGGGATCTGGGCAACCCTGCCCCTGCCCCATCTTTTTGTTTCTGACTCATTCTGCTATTATGATGTTTTCCTTCTGTGGGGAGAGATACCAGACAATTTTAGATTATCCAGGGGGGAAAAGGTTAACATTATTAAAGTGTTAATTGTTAAATGTCCAATATATGTATTTATTGTTAGGTGTCTATATGTGTACACACATAAACAAATATACATCACATGCACATACATATTTTTAGAACATTAATTCCATGAGCTTTCAAACATTCTTTAGAACAAAGATAATTTAGAAAATTATTGAAGTAAATAGGATTAGAAAAATATCATGTAATCGGTTGATATAGCAAAATTTTTGAATGTTGCGCTAAACTAATTTACCATAAAACTTAACTTATTAGCATATTCATCCTTGACAAGAGAGACTTGGTTTTATATTATTTTTTATGTGGCTCATGACCATCCAAAAAAACTCACAGTTGATGCTCATTAAAGTGATTTCTCTCTGGGGAGGAAAAGTATTTTTAGTAAGAACTTTCAAAATCATGATTAACCTTTGAGGTCTCAGACAGACAACTTAATATTATCCCCACCACTTGCCAATGCTGTGGACAGATGGTGAGTCTCTCTCTTGACACGTCCACTATGAGAAGCTGCCCCAGTTGGGACTTAATATAAAGTAATGCTAAGAATAGCCATTCTCTGAAGGAATGAGGGCCCAAGGTTGCCAGGATACTCACATTAGTTTTGTTCCAACAAACTCATCTCAGTCTGCTTCAGACTGGGGACCACTTTGATTCTTGAATCCGGTCTGGTTCACCCACCTACATACACACACAAGTACACACACACCCACACACACTCGAATGAATGCACACATGCATACACACACATGCACACACAAATTCACACACTTGTACTTGCACATGCACACACATGCGTGTACACACACTCTCAAACGAATGTACGCATGCATACACACACATGCACACACACACACACACACACACACACACACACACACACACACCTTGCTATCCAAACACTTTTTTTTATAAAAGAAGTCATTCCCAGCCTCCTCAAACAATCATGTTCTACAGCATCTTTCACTTACTCTTCATCCGCACTGAACTCTCTGGAGTCATTTTGGCAGCAGGACTCAGTCCTGAGACTTGGCATTCACCGAAGACTCGTGTTGTTGTGTAGTAACAGCGTCCAGAGTGTCAGCCAAGTTGTGTCATATGGTTACAAAACTGTCCCCATCTTCCAGCTCTTCTCCGTAAATGTGGATCCTCCCAGAAGTCTGCTCCTCCTGCCCTGAGATGACCTTATATTCTCTCGGAAAAAGCCAGAGCCTGATTACAATGACATCTTCCGCTTTATTCCCCTTCTCGTGGCCTGGGTTTAAAGGAGTGAAGAATAGGGGAGCCACTGGAGTCTAGAACGTTGCAAGTAGTCAGAATGCCATGTTAGGATTTGGTTTGGCACTTAGTGTGTCTCTCATATGAACTAGCTATGTTCTCTGAGGAAAGTGTATGCGATGGCGTAAGTCCCTCCTATTACTATGACATAGGTCTTTCTTGATCTTAAAAGCCTTGGGACAGAAATCCTTCAGGACGAAGGCATAAAATCTCATATACATCATCCAAATGAGGATGGTTTTGAAACTGAGAGTGCCAGGAGATGGATGGATAGATGGATGGATGGATGGATGGATGGATGGATGGATGGATGATGGATTGATGAGTGGATAGAGGATGGATGACTAGATAGATGCATAGCTACATAGATAGATACATAGAAACCTGTCTTAGTCAGGCTTTCTATTCCTGCACAAACATCATGACCAAGAATCAAATTAGGGAGGAAAGGGTTTATTCAACTTATGCTTCCACGTTGCTGTTCACCACCAAAGGAAGGCAGAACTAGAACTCAAGCAGGTCAGGAAGCAGGAGCTGATGCAGAGGCCATAAGGGATGTGACTTACTGGCTCACTTCCCCTGGCTTGCTCCCCTGGCTTGCTCAGTTTGCTTTCTTATAGAACCCAAGACAAACAGCCCAGAGATGGCACCACCCTCATTGGGCCCTCCCCACTTGATCACGAATTGAGAAAATGCCCCACAGCTGGATCTCATGGAGGCACTTCCCCAACTAAAGCTCCTTCCTCTGTGATAGCTCCAGCCTGTGTCAAGTTGACACACAAAACCAGTCCGGGAATGGTAGAGTGGACCTCTCACCTCAGTTAACCAATCAAGATAGTTCCCCATAGGCATACCCAGAGACCCAGAGACCCACCTCCAGGTAATTATAGATCAAGGTAACAACTGAGATCAACCACGGGAACTCCACTCCTTGACAACCAAATCCATCCTTTTTTTTTTTGGTTTTCTGAGACAGGGTTTCTCTGTGTAGCTCTGGCTGTCCTGGAACTCACTCTGTAAACCAGGCTGGCCTCAAACTCAGAAATCCGCCTGCCTCTGTCTCCCAAGTGCTGAGATTAAAGGTGTGTGCCACCACTGCCCCGATTTTTTTTAAAGATTTATTTATTTATGTATATGAGTACACTGTAGCTGTACAGATGGTTGTGAGCCATCATGTGGCTGTTGGGAATTGAACTCAGGACCTCTGCTCACTCCTGACTCCTTCAAATCCATCTCTTTAAATTGTAACTTCCTGTCCTTACCCACAAAGGTTCACCTCATAAGGTAAATGGTAATCCAACTTCATAAGTCTCGTGGTCTTTAGCAGTAAGATATTGAAAACAGTCAGAGTAGACCACAGCTGCCAGGGCAGGGAGGGACATTAGTTACTGTCCCGTCATGCAAAACTGGAAGGTCTAGAGGACCTGTGTAAGGCAACAGTAGAAAGAGCCTTAAGCATTTGCCAATGATGGACGAACACATTTTATTGTATATGCTTGAGGTATAGATATTGTATTATAAGAAGTGAATACAATAAAATGCATTCTGTCGTGAATCAAACTAACCTACCTAAAATGATAAGTTTTTAACAGTTTGAAATTTGCTCTATTGTTAGACCATTTCTTTTTTTTTTTTTTTCCTAATCCACCTGTGCCCTCTGCTGGTTATAAGTGCTAATGGAAGCAAAACGCCATGCTCCTTTTATAACTGTAACAGGCCCCAGATGTTAGCACAACTGACTCCATGATGGAAGTAACATTCAGACTGTAAGACATAGCATGTAGACGGCACCACCTGCTAAAACAAATACCTAATCCCATCAAAGTCTCTAGTTCTGAGAAAGTCCCTAAATGTACCAACCTTGCTTTCTGGCTTCTGAAGCTCTGCTCTGGCTAACGTTCTTGCTGACTGGGGTGTGTCAACCCTGGATATGTTTTTTGTGCTTAAAAACTCACCCTGAGGAGAAAGGCTCAGGGCTACGCTGGGATCTGGAACACCCAGTGTGGTGGCTGGCTAATGAAGATTCTTCTATTGGCTTAAACCCATGTCGAGCAGCCTTCTCTGGTGGATATCCTATAACAGTAACCACATCCTTCCCAAGTGTGTTTTCAGGTCAGCACTATAGAGGACAGGTAGATTCCCTGTAGAAATGTAAGAGATGGTAGATATTGCAGGTTGGCCTTTCAAAATCCACTACGTAGCACCCAAATGTTAACTGTTGTTATTTCCAGGGCTGGGGACCAAAGCCAAGGCCTCGGGCATGCTAGGCGAACACTCAACTACTGAGCCATGTCTCCCAGCCCTTGACATATTTGACAGCAGTACTATGTCCCGTGTGATGTTCACCTCCCTCCTCCTCCACGGTTCCTCTTGCTGACAAATAATGACCAAATCTGCAATTGCTGCCACCTGGGCTAATCCACCCTCACAACCCCAGACACAGAAAGAAGGGAGGGGGCCTCCCTATGCAGGGATCAAAAGGCCCTCTGCTTTTTCCAGTCTTGGGCAGTCATCTAGCACAACCTGCTTTCCTTTTCTCTCAATTGCCCACTGCCCCCATGATCTTTCCAGAATCAAAGACAACTTCCTATTAGAAAGCGACGAGAGAGAAAAAGGAGAGTACAGGTGGGAAAAGGAAAGAAAGTCCTTCAACTCAAGTGTCATAGTCGGGGTTATTATAGCTGTGATGAGACGCCATGACCGAAAGGAACCTGGGGAGGAAAGGGTTTATTCGGCTTATACTTCTACAGGTCATCGCCAAAGGAAGTCAGGACAGGAACTTGAGCAGGGCAGGAATGTGGAGGTAGGAGCTGATGCAGAGACCATGGAGGGGTGCTGCTTCCTGGCTTGCACAGCATAGCATGCTATGCCTGCTCAGCAGTTTGTAATTGAGCTGTACGACTTGACTCATGGTTTGCCCAAATCCGTCGGAGAATAAGCCTGGTTACAAAAAAGTGCCACACAACCTCGAAAACTGGAATGAACTAATACATTTCAACACAAAGCTCCTATGTATGTATGCTAGCATTTCTGTTAGTATAATAGCCCCCATTTCTTACGGCTTTCTACGTCTCAGCATTATCTGGAACCAAAGCTCTCAAAAATTCTGGACCCCAAAAAAATGGCAAAGCAATCTTTTTCATTTTAATAATACTAACCACAGAGATAGATAATTGGACGGACATTTATATTTATAGAAACTCTTCAAAGAGTTTATTATTATTTTATAACTGACTATATGGAGGCTCTGGAAGAGTTTAGCTCGCCGAGACAAGTTTAGCTCACCAAGTAAATAGGTAGGCAAGGTTCTAAATAGCATCTTGACCTTATCACAGAATTATGCTGCCCAGACTGTTAGCCAAGGACTGACCTACCTTCCCTACAAGGGAAGATTCAGATCCAACAATACAGAAACAAGAAGAAATGCAGACCAGCTCCTTTAAATAGTCGATCCAAGTTGATCTCACAAAGCACAGACCACGGGTTGGAAGTAAATACAGCAGAGAAAAGTCGGGCAGAGATGAGATGCCAAGAGTATGAAAACCAAAACTCTCCAATTCTTCTGGAATTATCTAGTTTCTTTTCCATACTTATCTCAGATCCTGTCTACTCTGCAAACGCAGTGAATATAAGACCAACTGTTATAGATTCAGAGAGACAGAATGTCACTGGTTTTCAGAGAGAGAGAGAGACAGAATGTCACTGGTTTTCAGAGAGAGAGAGACAGAATGTCACAGGTTCTAGTTCCATGGCACTCAGCAGGCTTTTGATATTGTCAGCTTTGCTCTAGCAAATCTGTGAATATATTCACAAGGATCTTTATGCAAAGTGAAATTAGTGCTTCCAGGCAGTGAGATTCAACACGGTGACATGCAAAATATGTTGGTAACTATAGACATTCTAGACTTTTCTCTAGTATATGTAGATTTCAGGAAAGGCAAGAAACACTGTATTTCTATCCTTTATATGGCCAGTCGATTAGGAATTTTGTAAATGTTGGATTGTTCACTTGTCAATTAGGCATTCAAATCAAAGGCTGGGGATGAGCATTGTTATATAATTTTTTTTAATTCCAACTTGGGGTTTCTACCCGGCCTTTGACCTCTTAGTTCCTGGATTAATGGCACACACAACCTTTATTATTTACAATAAGCCTTACACAACACAAGAGCTGGGCAGGGATCTACCCTACTCACTGTGTTTCATCTGAGCTACCCTTAACTCCAGTTGGCCAGCTATCAGGGCCACGTTTCCATGACTTACCAACCAAGGACAGCTTCTCCTCCCTTCCTCTTCTCCCCTAACCTGCAAGCCTGGGAACCCTAAAGCCCGCCTATGTCTCTTCTGTCCAGCTATTGGCTGTCGGCATCTTTATTCACCAATTGGAAATAACTTGGGGGCAAGGTCACTTGGGTCTACATGGGGATTCTCTCTTCTCTGGGGCAACCAGGTCTTAAGGAACCAGTAATCAGAATACAAGCAGCAGCAGCAGCAGGCCAACCCACTACAGGGTTCTTTACATGACTCTCTGTCATTCAGATCTTGAACGCCTCACAAAGGTCCATGTGTTTATAAAGATTTGAGCCCAACAACTGATTGGTTTGCAGAGAAAAAGTGTTTACGGAGCGCTCGGCCACAAACGGGAAATCTGTATAACACATACATACACATCTCCAACCATCTTAGAAGAGTGGTCAGATCGAAAGTCAGAGGTCACGGGGGGGGGGGGGGAGTGTGGCAAAACAATGTCTTCTGCACATGACAGGCTGCCGCACTCGTGACCACAGGCAGCTGTTGTCTTCCGCACAGGATCAAGCCTGTCAATTTTCCAGCATGGAGGAGGGAGGGACTCATGAGCCCCGACTCCTAGCAGAGAAGTCAGTGACAGTTTAAGGTTGGTAGGGAAGGGTCAATTTTAAGGGTGTGGATGGTCCCCTACCTGTGAGTCCATGAGCGGCACAAACTGTATTCAGTGGGCTGTTGACAACACCAAATTGTGGAGGTAGAGAGCATCTGGGAGTAGTGGAGGTGAATACACAAGAGTACACTGTATGGGTGTGCTGTAGAATGTTCCCTCTCCCAGCAAATATCAATTGCAAATAGCTTCTCAGGTATACATAGAACTTTGTGTCATCTTCCCTTTATCCATGCTGGGACTCTGTCTGACTTGTTCGCGCAGATCTGGTACATGCTGTCGCCATCTGTGACACACGTGTGCATCAGCCCAGTTGTGCCTGGAAGATGCCGTATCATTGGAGTCAACCACAGCTTCTAGGTCTTACAATCTTTCTGCCTCCTCTTCTGCGCAGATAGATCCCTGAGCCTCGAGGGGAGGGGTTTGACGAAGACATCCCATTTAGAGCTGAGTGCTTGAAGGTTTCTCACTGTCTACACACTGCCCAGTTGTGATTTCTGCTAGTTACTGTCTTAGTCAGGGTTTCTATTCCTGCATAAACATCATGACCAAGAAGCAAGTCGGGGAGGAAAGGGTTTATTCAGCTTACACTTCCACACTGCTGTTCATCACCAAAGGAAGTCAGGACAGGAACTCAAGCAGGTCAGGAAGCAGGAGCTGATGCAGAGGCCATGGGGGGATGTTTCTTACTGGCTTGCTTCCCCTGGCTTGCTCAGCTTGCTTTCTTATAGAACCCAAGACTACCAGCCCAGGGATGGACCCACCCACAAGGGGCCCCCCCCCCCTTGATCACTAATTGAGAAAATGCCCCACAGCTGGATCTCATGGAGGCATTTCCTCAAGGGAGGCTCCTTTCTCTGTGATAACTCCAGCCTGTGTCAAGTTGACACAAAACCAGCCAGTACAATTACCATCTACCGTAAGAAGAATCCTCGGATGAGGGTTCACTGATCTGTGGGTATACATCATCAGGAATATGTCACTAGAAATCATTTTACTGCTGTGTCCCTTTAGGTTTGCCCCTATGGCCCAAGACCATATGGGTCAAGTTTGGGTTCCATTTAAGGAATGAACCTTAAAACCAAGCAACAAAGGGTTGGTTGCACCCATAATGTCTGTGCAACTTTTGCACTGGTATATGTTTAGATTTGGAATATCCTTTTGATAGATTTTTCCTTTCATGAGCCTCCTCTCTTTTGATTAGTTTTAGTCTGAAGTCTACTTGTCAGATATTAGTTCTGCTTACTTCCTGGTTCCATTTGCTTGGAATACCCTTCTCCATCTTTTTACCCCACGATGTTTTCTGTCCTTGATGTTTTGTTCCCTGGAGGCAACAGAAAGTCGTATCCTGCTTTCTCATCTGTTAGTCTGGGTCTTATTGGGGAATTGAGGCCATTAATACTGAATTATTATTGAATGGTATTTATTAATTCCTGATATTTTGTGTGGTGGTATATTACCCCCTTCTATGAGTTAATGTGGGACTCTATTCCTTATGCACTCGGGTATATTTAATCTTCTCTTCAGACTGACATTTTCCTTTCAGTACAGTGGATCTCAACTTGTGGGTCACCACGCCTTTGGGGTTTGCATATCAGATATCTACAAGTCATAACAATGGCAAAATTCAGTTATGAAGTAGCACAAAATAATTTATAATTGGGGATCACCACAATATGAGGAACTGTACTGGAGGGTCACAGCATTAGGAAGGTTGAGAATCACTGTTTTACTGCCTCCTGTAGAGCTGGATTGGTGGACAAAAATTATTTATTTTTCTTGTGAATTTATTTTTCTTTCTCCTTCAATTGCGTTGACAGTTTTGTTGGCTACTGCAGTTTGCCCCGGCATGTGTGGTCTTTTTGACTTTGTAGAACATCCATTTGAGCCCTTCTGGATTTCAGAGTCACCACTGAAAAGTGCTATTCTATTGGGTCTTTCTACATGACTTGGGCTTTTTCCCTTTGAGCTTTTAACATTTTTTTTGGTTTTTTTTTTTTTGTTGTTGTTTTGGTTTTTCAAGACAGGGTTTCTCTGTGTAGCCCTGGCTGTCCTGGAACTCACTTTGTAGACCAGGCTGGCCTCGAACTCAGAAATCTGCCTGCCTCTGCCTCCTAAGTGCTGGGATTAAAGGCATGCGCCACCCCTGCCCAGCAATATTCTCACTTTTCTAAACGTTTCGTGTTTTATGATGTACTGCAGGAAGTTTTTCTTATCCAGCCTCTTCAGTGTATCCCTCTCGTATCTGTAAAGGAATCTTTCTTTACATTGAAGAAATTTTCTGATTCGTTGTTGTTAACATTTTCTGTACTTTTGACCTAGGTTTTTTCTCCTTCCTCTATATTTATTCTTCTCAAGTTTGGTCTTTTCACAGTGTCCCAGATTTCCTGAATGCTTTATGCCTGGTTTTGTTGTGGTTGTTGTTGTTGTTGTTTAGATTTAATTTTTTCTTTGACGGAGCTATCCATTTCTGCTATCTTGTCTCCAAGACCTAAACTTCTCTCTCTGACTGCTTCCAGTCTGTCAGAAAGGCTTACCTCTGGGCTTTTTCTGCACTTACCTTACTTGAAAATCAATTATTTCTGCACTTAAGATCAATGTCTAGTTAACATCGTCAACTGTGTCTGGGAGGTAACAGAGATTCTCCCGTGATTTTCTTGCCTTTGGAAACCGTGCAAATAAAGCTCACGGAGCATAGAAGAACAATGGAATGGTAACCTTTCTAAACACTGATTTCTGGTTCTTTATTCCACAAGACCTCGAATGAAAAGACATGAGTCACACAAGGTAAGACATTCGGCCTCGGCTTTTAAAAGAGCCATTAGCGAGTCTGACGTGGGGGAGATTCTGGTACATTCTAACACTGAGTTTTCGCTCCATACGAATGGTTTTAGTGCAGAAGGTGAACAGAAAAGCGCATGGAGAGACAGGCAGGTCATCACCGGAACCTGCACCATCTGTTCAGAGTCAGGGCACTGACCAGAACAGTGGTTCTTGGCCTGTGGGTGGAAACCCCTTTGAGGGGGTGGGTGGGAGGGGTTCTATGACCCTATCACAGAGGTCGCCAAAGAACATCAGAAAACACAGATATTTACGTTATGGTTCTTAACAGTAACAAAATTATAGTTATGAAGTAGCAATGGAAATAAGTTTATGGGTGGTCGCCACCACAGCATGAGGAACTGTGCTAAAAGGTTGTAGCGTTAGGAAGGGTGGGGCCTACTGGGCTAGAGCTCAGGGACAAACAGCCGTGGCCGAAACTGTGGTCCCTACTCTTCACCGTATAGGACAGCCTAATTTGAAGCAGGGCTACACATTCCAGTCTCTTCCAACTCACCATCTCAGAAACGACTCTTCATCTACCAGGCCAGGACACTCACTGGCCCCCCTCTCTCTGCCCCCTAAGTAGGAACGAGAGACTTTTACAGACTTCTTGGAGGGTGAAGGGAAGTTCAGAAACCGTGTGGCGATGGTAGAGAAGGTTTGGAGACCATGTGGTTGTGTTGATGACACAAACGTATAGGCTGACTTGGAATGTGCTGAGACAACACAGCAGAGGAACACAGGACCCCACTTCAAAGTGTGAGGTCTCATGTACATCCAGGGGCAGGATTCTCAGCCTATTGAGAGGTCAAGCCTCCCCGGGCTCCGTGAGACCCCACTGCAATAAACAAAAGTGTTGTTTACAGGCAGAGGGCACTAGAGAGCTTGGAGACTCTCCTGAGCAAAGGGTTCATTTCTTATACTTACTTTTGTTCAAAAGGGTTCATTTCTTATAATTATTTTTGTTCAAAAGTTCAATACCTAAGACTTTTTAAAAGTCGTACTAAAAGGAAAAAAACCCTCATGGAGACAAATAAGACTAGTAATTTATAAATAATCTGCAAACAAAACTATTTTTTTTAATCCATGTGTCAAGACATTATTTTGAAAGTCACAGTATACCAGGTTTTTCAAGTTGAAAAACTCAGTACTACCTTTATGAGTTTTTTGGGGTTGTTTCTGGTTTTTTTTTTTTTTTTTTTTTGAAAGATCTTACACTGATTCTATTAAACACTGCACTGACAAGGGAACCAGCCCATAAGAACTTGAACTTGTGAATGATGGGAACCTGGGACGCTGACAAAGGGAGCCAAGCAGGGTAGGGAGGAGACTGCGGCTGCGGAAGGCAGGGGCACACATCTGGGACATGGATAAGGAGGTTCCCTCCTTAGCTACCTACAACCTCTCAGAGTAGTAATTTGAGAAGCTAAAAGTGTCTCTCTGTGTACCTTCTTAACACAAAGACTCATATTTAGAAGCCCTGCTTTTTATTTTTATTTTTGTGGCACTGGGCATCAAACCCAGGGCCTCCTACATGCTAGGCAAGTGCCCTACCATTTGCGTTACACGCCCAGCTAGAACGAGTTATTTTTATATAGAATATTTACAAAGCTATCGAAGTATTAAATCTAAGACATATCTTGAGTAATCAGTCAAAATCGTATAAATATTATATTAAAAAAATGATCGCTGTAAAAATTGCTGGATCAATTTATTACAAGAACCTAAGGCTCTTCAAGAAAGTCCCCAGCACCACAGCCAGCGCTGGCCGGGGACGGCTTTCTTCGGAAACGGACTTTCCTCTGCTACTCCCTCAAGTCGTAGGAAGCTAAACAGAAAGCCCAATTCTGCTGCTTTCAGAAGTCAATCGAAACAGCTCCAGAGAGCATTTTGGGACTAAATTAACTTATGGCCACTCAGTGTGGTGGAGGCCTTCTGTAAACGGCTGTGAGACTATTAGAGCTCAAGGTGAGGTCCCTCTTCCTTGGGGCTCCACAGATTGGCTCAGACTGGCCCAACCAAGAGCAGCATATTGCAGAGCTTCCCCGTGGGAAGAGGTTTTCCTTCCGCACTCCCGTTCCGCGCAGCGCTGACTGCTCTCCTGCCCACATTTTTAGCATTAGAATATTTCCAGGTAGGGGAGAAGGTGCCGCCATCACCCGGCACGTCTCTAAGGCTGTGTAGTCTGTGTTCCAGTGGCTTCCACCGATCACCCTTATCGCACCAAGGGAACCCACGAGATCTATTCTGCACGCCCAGTCTCTGCGATTCTGCGCCCACCTGTACTGTTTTTCATGGCTTTAAGAAAGCTTCACATTCGGTGCATGCCTTTAATCCCAGCACTTGGGAGGCAGAGGTAGGCAGACTTATGAGTTCGAGGCCAGCCTGGTCTACAGAGTGAGTTCCAGGACAGCCAGGGCTACACAGAGAAACCCTGTCTCAAGAAAGCAAAAACAAAGATGTAAGACCTCTTAAAGAGGTGTTAATGATCACTTGACTAGAATCTTTAGAAGGAGGGAGCTAAATATTAAATAAATCAAAAGGCTGTTTTTCGTAGTGACTTCAGTGAATACTTTATACTTCTTATCTCCTCTAACATTTTGCACACTGTTTCTGTTCAATCAACTGCAGAACTTCATGACAGAGTTGAGTAGTGGGCTCTGTAATGGGGTAGCATCCGGGGAGCCTCTTTTCCAAGGCTGGCATGTGAATAAAGTACCTGCAAACCACAGAGAGGAACAAAACACCATTAAAAATGAGAACTTTCACATTGGCTCATCCAGTAGGTTCACACTCAGGGTACAATGTTGGAGGGGCTGGGGTAGGGTGCGAATAGGGGTGGAGAACCCTTAGCCATAGGACTCAGCATGTCCAGACTTCCGACCTTAGGACTTAGAACATCTTTGCCACGTATGCATTTCAGCATTTCTCTTTGAGAAAGGAATTATTAATAATGGATCTGCCACCTAGGTGGTGACCAAGACAAGATGGGATTGTCTTCACCGAAGTCTATGCTACAAATTCTGATGGTGGGGCTCCTTAGACATTGCACAGCAAGGAGTAGGGGACCCAGCTGAGATAACCCATCTAGACCAGGCAAGAGGAAAGAGTAGGGTTTATCTCTCATAAAGATAAAGGCAGCCTTCAACTGACTCCTTGGGTAGAATCAAAGAACGGTTCTTAGCCCTAAGTGAAGACCAGAATTGCTTGGGGTAGCTTTTAAAAACTGTCATTCTCAGATCATGCCCCAGACAAGCCAAAACAGAAGTACCACACCTGGGTCAGTGTTGTTAATAACATGATTCTAATACAAAGTAAGTTAAAACCACCAGTTGAAAAAAACTGACAAACCATGATAAACCAGTGGGCTGAGAGAAGGCAGGAAGGATGGTAACCAAAGGACACACAATCTCCCTGACAGGTCTGCTGGGAACTCCAGGTCGCTACTGCTAACCATTTGTGCCAGCCGTCCTGCTTGTTTATAAAGTTTATAACTAGGTCTTTTATAAGTAGGTTAGGCATGATGGTACACGCCTATAATTGCCATGAGTTCAAAGCCAACTTAAGCTACATGGTGAGTTCCAGACCAGCCTGGGCTACCCTGAAAGACTCTGTCACTCTGTCTCAAACTGGAAAAACAGGTGTGTGTGTGTGTGTGTGTGTGTGTGTGTGTGTTTGGGGGTGGTTCATGCTATATATACAACACGCTAAACCTTGGGAATATGCTAAATGAAAGACATTGGGGGCAAAGGTCATCTACAGGGAAGGTAAGAGGCTAGAGCCAAGAGCGGAGGAGAAGGAAGAATGGGGGCATGTCTGCTTAGCGGGTTCTGAGTTTCTTTTAGATAATGACAGTGTTCTGCGGTTCAATAATTATGGTTGCAAAACACTGTGAAATGTATTCAGAGCTACCAAATTATATGCTCCAGAGGGGTAAATTTCACGCTATGTCACTTTTTCCTAATGAAATTTTCAAAGGAAGTTAGGGAGAAGGAATTGGGGGTGGGGGTGAGGGGGTGCTGGGACTGATTTGTGGAAACAACTTGGAGCCAAATAAGTCCCTTTTATGGTATCCAGAATGGACCCTCTGATGTAATGCCACATGCAGGAAAAACAGAGCCCATACAGAGGGCTGGATTTCTTCCTTTTGAAGCCAACATAAAGCTGTAATGTACAACTCCACATCTTCTGGTGTCTCTCTGCGAACCAATGGCGGGACTGTGCTGCCTGAACCCTTCTCATCTGAGGCCAAAACGACCTTGCTTTCCTTTAAGTTAGTTCAGGCTGTCCTGCTGAGTGCTTTGCTGGCCTTTATAAAGAAGTGCAGTCCCTGAGGTGCGCAGGGAAGCAGGCTGCCTGAGGGAACCAACCCTGACTACAGCTGCCTCTCACTGTTCTTCTAGGGACAACGGAGGAAGGGGTGGGATAAATGAGGCAAATGGACAGCCAGCTAACTCCCCAGTGTGTCTGTGCTCCCAATGTGTCCCCCCTTATTGACTGATCCCGCAAAACGCCCCTGTGACAACTGACTTGAACTCACAGCTCATGATTTATCACCCCTTCAATAGGGTTACTCCAAAATAAATCGTTACATGACTGTGCCACATAGGCTGCACACGAGAAAGGCAATCAATGGGCTGAAGAGATGGCTCAGTGGTTAAAAGCACCAACTGTTCTTCCAGAGGTCCTGAGTTCAAATCCCAGCAACCACATGGTGGCTCACAACCATCTGTAATGGGATCTGATGCCCTCTTCTGGTGTATCTAAAGAGAGACAAGTGTACTCACATACATGAAATAAATCTTTAAAAATAAAATAAAATAGAAAGGCAATCAATTTGAGACAAATAGCTTCTAGGGTGAGAGCACTCCTCGAGTGGCAGTGGTCCTCAGAACTGTCCCAGATTTCGCCTTACCTGTGATCAAATAAAGTAGTACCAAAAGCAAATGTGGAATTATCCATCACCAATTAACCCAAGTATCAGATCCTGTCGTAAGTGACCGTGAAAATGAGCAGTGGGCACTTCAATTTGACGTGCTCCGTGCTCCACCTCACCTGAACTCCTCCCGGTGGTCGTTCCTGATAAACTCGGCCAGAGACTTGCTGTGCTGTAGGCAGCTCCTGAGGATGTAAAACTGCTGATACAGCAGAACAGCTTGGCAGGGAGTCAGTAGCTGGAGTGAGGCTGAGAGCCCTCTCACCACCCGGTCCACGATCCTGGCGACAAAAGCCATCTAGATGAGGAAAAGGAGGGAAATGTCATCTCATGCATGCGGACACAGTGTCACCCACACTCGCTTGATTCAGACACTAGCCTCATTCACAAGTCCAAACTGATGCCCCCCCCCCCCCCCGCTACCCTCACTCCAATGCCTGAGGGCTATTTCTCTCCGAAACACTACTCAATACCAGATCACAAACCAACCGGCGAGTATAATTTTAATCTCTTTTCTTAAGATTACAGTTTTAGGGCTGGAGAGATGGCTCAGCGGTTAAGAGCACTGGCTGCTCTTCCAGAGGTCCTGAGTTCAATTCCCAGTAACTACATGGTGGCTCACAACCATCTGTAAAGGGGACCTGGTGACCTCTTGTGGTGTGTCTGAAGACAGGTACAGGATACTCATATACATAAAATAAATAAATCTTTATAAAAAAAACAATCAGACTGAGGCAGGAGGATGGTGAGTTGGAGGCTAGCCTGAGTAACATAGCAAGACATTTCGAACATATTAAAATGACTTTGCCTCACAGCCCACATATGCTCTCCTATTCTTTGGTCCTCACTCGTGGAAGAACACAGCAAGATCCTCACGAGATACGGTTCTTCCATCTTGGGCCAGCCAGCCTCTGAAATGTGAGCTCAATAAGCCCTTTGCAAAAGACCCTTAGTCGGTGGTACTCAAACTGATACCAACACAGAGGAAGACATCTTGCAGCGGAGTCAGTGGGGGAGGGGAGCTGCCATTGGGTTGAGATGTCTACACAGGGTAAAGGAGAGACCAGATGAGGCAGCAAAGCTAAATTGCCCAGCCCTGCAGGCCTATGGAGGTCAGAGATCAGAGGTCAGAGGTCGGCCTCTATGCAAAGAGAAAAGCTATGAGAGATCATCAAGCTCAGAGTAAGGAATTGCTATCACATTTTTTTTTTGTTTTGAACAGCTCCCTCTGGTGGTAATCTAGTAGAATGACAGGCATGAACTGCTGAGAATGGAATGGAATCTTCACCAGACATGACCAGAGTTGGGACAACGGTGGTGGCCCCACAGTGGTGGTTGCAGGGGCAGGGCAGACAGCCAATTCCAAATGTTCTATTCATGTTTCTACTTATGGAAAATGTCAATACTTTTGCTTAAATTACAAGCCAGTAACTTAGCATTTTGTTTGCTACATTTATCTTCAAAGTTTTTTTTAAATAAAATAAAGCAAATCTTAAACCATAATTTTATTTATTGTTTTAAATTAACCAATCAGGTTTATGTATAAATAATATCACAATTTACAAGATGTCAATACAATAATTTTAGAGCCAATTGATAATGGTAAAAAGATTTATTTACTTATTATATATAAGTACACTGTAGTTGTCTTCAGACACCCCAGAAGAGGGCATTAGATCTCATTAAGGATGGTTGTGAGCCACCATGTGTTTGCTGGGATTTGAACTCAGGACCTTCGGAAGAGCAGTCAGTGCTTTTAACTGATAAGCCATCTCTCCAGCCCTTAAGCCATAATCTTAATACCTTTAATTCAGGTCTTGAAAATAATAACATTTTCTTTTGATTAAATAATAAAATCATCATGTTCATATTTTGCTTCTGCTTTGTAGACTTGATCACAACACAATGGCTCTGTTTTATTAATTAAGCACAAAATATCCGTTAAGCCGGACCTTCTTCTCCATACTCACGATGGGAGGACAGCTTTGCAGAAAGGACATCATCCAGCTAATAGCGAACTTTGTGGATCCCAGTCCAAGATTACCCTAGAGACTCAAGGAAACGAGTTATATTCGTGAAGTCCAGAGTTGTATCTAAAAGAATTCTTGCTCCCAAACAGGTTTTTATCCTGATCGATCAAATCTTTAAAATCTGTAAAGTAACCTGTATTATCACTGGAATCAACCTGTTTTAGAGAAGATTCCCCAATCAAAGCTCCGTACACTGTTAACCACAGCATAACCAAATCAGAACTATAATAAAAACACGCCTCGTACCTGCTGAAAGACAAGCAGAATCTCGTAGAGCAGCGCCGTGGCGGTATCTGTGTACTCCAGGGTGAGCTTCTGTAACTAGAAGGTTCGGTAAGTCACTACACGAGCCAGAAAAGCCACGTCCCTTTAGATTCTTGTGAAAGGATTTCTGATTAAGATTTTAGTTTGCTACAAAACATCTCATCCTGCTTCGCTGTACCATGCGTTACTTGGGAACCCATGTCAAGAGATGCCAAAAATGATCAAAGCACCATGTTGTGTCCATCTCAGAGTAAGGGTTTTAAAGGATGATATTGGTAATTAAATCCAGAGAAAGAGCCCACATGTGCCTGTACAGCTGCCCTCTACTTTATATGGCAGTTTGAGGTCTTAGAAAAGACGTAGATTTCTTTATTAAATGACTGATGATTCACTGTGGGGTTTTTTCCCTAATATTGTAATCTATACTATGGTCTTTCGTGGCCAATTCATGAGAACAATACCCAAACCTGGAAATTAGGCTAAAACAAACAAAAACAAAAACAAAAAAGCCCATGGTCATGATCATGGGACCTTCTAGTGTTATGTTAATGTATTTTCTTAAGGGAGACTTCAGGAGGGACATCTGGTTCTCTGGAAATATAAATTGGGCTAATACTTTATTAGGACATTTTACAGCTCTACAAAAGTCAGAGACTAACTCATAGAAAACACACACACACACACACAAAGATTTTAATTTGCAATGTCCACTTCCCTGATCCACTCGACTCAGTCATTCTCCGGAAGGCTGCTTCCGTGCTGGACTCCCTGGTGCAGCCTCGTAATTCCAGACACTAAAGAGACTGAGGCAGGGAGCTCCCAAGTTCAAGGCCGGTTTGGGCAACTCAAAACAAAAAGTAAAAAAGAGAGTCGCTGGGGTGTAGTTTAGTGGTAGAGTTCTTTCCTTGGATGTGTTCAGTCCCCAGTACCACCCAAGGCAAAGCTGCTCTCGTCAAGGGGCGACACATTTAGCAACGGCTCACAAGGTGGATTCCGGGTGGACACAACAGCCCAGATAAAAGCATGAAAGGTCTGCACAGTGGAGGCCCCATCAGCAGTCAGAGCAACAACCTTACTTCGAGAAGGTGGAAACAAGTCGGGCAGTGGTGGCGCATGTCTTTAATCCCAGCATTTGGGAGGCAGAGGCAGGTGGATCTCTGCATTTGAGGCCAGCCTGGTCTACGGAGTGAGTTCCAGGACAGTCAGGACTATACAGAAAAACCCTGTCTTGAATAACCAAAAGGCTGGAGGTTGGGGTGGGGGAATGGGGGAGTGGGGATGTCACACACCTTTAATCTTAGCACTCAGGATGCAAAGGCAGATGGAACTCTTGAGTTCTAGACAGCCAGGGCTACAAAGGGGGTTCTAGGACAGCCAGGGCTACACAGAGAAACCCTGTCTCAAAAACAAACAAAACAAAAAAGGGGGTAAATGAGTTTCTTGGAATTGAGGCGGGAGGTCCTCTGGGGACTTTAGGGTCTTCTGTGGTCTGGGTACCGTGGGGCCCAGGTTCCTCTGACTGCTCTTGAGGTCTCCAGGCAGTTGACAGTGCCCACAAGCCACTCTGGCCATGAGCATGGCCTACAGACATGCTCCAGGCCTAGCCTCTGCTCCTCCTGTACAGTGTGCAGGGTGAATTCAGCTTATTTCTCCCTTCCTCAGACCACCTGACGACCAAACACTGTATCATCTCCTGAGGGCCACACTGACCGTCCAGCGCAGAAGATCTGAATGTCCTGAAGATATGAAACCTACACACACCCTTTTGTCCTCTCGATGTTTTCGTAGGGCAATACTATTAATGATCCCAGATTAACAAACCCAAAACCAAGCTCAGCCTTTCCCGCCTTTGAACCCAGTCTTCTTGGTGCCCACATCTGACTCTTAGGCCAGATTCTAAATATTGTCTTCTTGTCTCCACACGTTATTTTAATATCAAGTATCAGCTCAGATTCCTCAGATATTCTGAAATAGCTAAGATGCTAGGTTAATAACAAAACATGTCCTCCTTAGCGTATAACGTATGCACACTTCTGAATTCTACAGCATCGTGTTCCACATTAAAAGACAGAAGCAAAAGCCAAATGTGTTCCACCCAGCCATCGCCCAAGGTTCTTATCTCACCTGACCATCGAAAAACGCTTCGGCTGAGGTCGAACCAGCCACCGGCTGGTCATCAGATACGGAGCAGGACTTTGGAACCTTAGGCTTGCTAATGAGAATTACTAGGAGATTAAACAGTGTTCCCCTAAAAAAAAAAAAAAAAAAAGCCATTAGTGGGAAAAGTTTCTAAGCAGGAACCGGTGGAGTCAAACTTATGACACTTTTTAACTGATCCTTAGACAAGCAGGTGACTATCCTGAAATGATAATTTTATTGTGGGGTTTTTTTTTTTGAAGAAATTTAAATGAGAATGCAATTTTTTTTTTTGAGCTGAGGGAAAGTGTAGTTCACTAGCCCAGAAAGCTTAGCAGGGGGCCGGGGGGGTGGATGTAAGGAAGGCTGTGGTGGTTTTGAGTAAAGCTATGTTTCCAAAGTATGTTTGTGGATTATTAATTCTAAGCAACAGAATAGTCAAAATAGATTCTAGAGTTGGAGGAAGTGAGTGGTTAGGCTAAGCTCATGGGAAGTATAAATACGGGAACAGATCGGAAAGAGGAAGAACTGAGGATGGAGAGGTGAGATGGCAAGCATGTGGGAGCACTGGGGAGGGAGGACGGGGAGTAAACAGTGTCATAGAAGCAGAGGAAGAACTGGGGGTGGACAGGTGAGACGGTGAGCATATGGGAGCTCTAGGGAGGGAGGATGGCGAGTAAACAGTGTCATAGAAGCAGAGGAAGAAGAGCGGATGGAGAGATGAGACAGTGAGCATGTGGGAGCACTGGGGAGGGAGGATGGGGAGTAAACAGTGTCATAGAAGCAGAGGAAGAACTGAGGGTGGACAGGTGAGATGGTGAGCATGTGGGAGCACTAGGGAGGGAAGATGGGGAGTAAACTGTCATAGAAGCAGAGGAAGAAGAGAGGATGGAGAGGTGAGACGGTGAGCATGTGGGAGCACTGGGGAGGGAGGACGGGGAGTAAACAGACAGTGTCATAGAAGCAGAGGAAGAACTAGGGGTGGACAGGTGAGACGGTGAGCACGTGGGAGCACTGGGGAGGGAGGATGGAGAGATGAGACAGTGAGCATGTGGGAGCACTGGGGAGGGAGGATGGCGAGTAAACAGTGTCATAGAAGCAGAGGAAGAAGAGAGGATGGAGAGATGAGACAGTGAGCATGTGGGAGCACTAGGGAGGGAGGATGGGGAGTAAACTGTCATAGAAGCAGAGGAAGAAGAGAGGATGGAGAGGTGAGATGGCGAGCATGTGGGAGCACTGGGGAGGGAGGACGGGGAGTAAACAGACATTGTTATAGAAGCAGAGGAATGGAGAAAACCAACAACTGGTAAAGAGGGAAACTGGAGAGAGATTAGGGTCTCTTTATTACAAGCACAAGCATGGGCTTACTCACCGACGACCCTGATGACATCCTGATGACAGCAGGATGGTTTGGTGAAGAAGTTCCAAGCCCTCAGCAGGACAAGGTTTTATAGGGAATGGGAGCAAGCAAGGGGGTTTCCAGCCTGGCAAGCATCTAATCGCATGACTATTGTAAGCTGACAGGTGAGTGTTCTGAAGCAAAACCATCAACAGTCTCAAACAGTCTGAAAGTACATCTGAAACAATCAGACTAATCTTTGGTTGACTGTTGCTAGGGAGTAGCTAGGAATTAACTCTGGAGTACGGGGCAAGGATAAGCTATGGGGTCCCTTCCTGGTACTTGGGTGCAGCTTTGGTTCAGCTACAGGTCAAGTTTCTCTTAAGATGGAGGCTGGTTCCAAGATAGAGGAGGTTTGGCCTCTCAGAGACAGGGTAAGATGCTAGCTGACTGGAGAGCTGTTGTCTACGGCCTTCCTTGGCATCTTACACGGCGTCTTATTTATGGTACACACATTATACATAGTTAAAAAAATATTTTACAGTTTTAAAATACTGATTATTGATGGCTCAGTAGTTAAGAGCACATAGTGCTTACTGCTCTTGCAGAATCTCAGGTTTGATTCCCGGCACCCATGTGACAGCTCACAACCATCTATGACTCCAGTTCCTGGGGCTCTAATGCCCTCTTCTGACCTCCCAGGACACCTAAACTCATGTGTTCTTACACACACACAATTATTTGAAAGTGCCAGCTATTGGCTATCCACCACAGGACTTCTCTGAAGCGTTGCTATGCCAACGCATCACCTGTATCTCTGGGACAATGAAACAGTACTACGTAGTAGTTCTTTTTAAATTTTAAAAAAAAAATCAGAGATGTATATATTTCAATGTGCTTTGTAATTCATCTATGCACTGCCTCATACGCTTATTGTATTTTATAGCAGACATGTGCATACACGTTTCTGTTAGGCCAGAGGTCAACCCTGGGTGGGGTTCCTCCAAAACCATCCACTTAAGTTTTTGAGACAGTCTTCTCTCACTGAGCTCTGGGTTCACCAGGAAGGTTATTTATTGTGACTGGCCAGCAATCCCCAGCCTATGTCCATCTCCCTACTGTTGGTATTACGGGCACATGCCTTAATTAAGGGGCACATCCCTTCAACCCTGGCTTTTTACATAGCTGCTGGGGATCAAGGTCGGGTCCTCATGCCTAAGTGGCCACACTTTATTCACTGATCGGAGGAGCTGGGGAAGCTTTGAGCGAATGTGTAATGAGTAGATGAAGTCCAAAGTGCCTGTGTACGGTGGGCATGGGCACAGTCACGTCAAGAACCGACACCACAGATCTATGGGAAACTGTCAAAGCCTCCTGTACCCACCCCAAGTCACTAATCAGATGGCAAAGCTGTCCCTGTCTCCCGATCCAAGTGGGAATGTCGGGAGTGCACAAGCTGACAACCACAGCTCCCTCTTCTAAGATGGCTACAGCTTGAGACTGCTCTATCTACAGAGACTCCCACAGAGACTAGATAACTCCCTCTCCCTGTGCCATGCAGAATAAACTTGATGAGGTCCTGGGTTGTTACGTACAGTAGGTGCCCTCCTTCGGAGTAAGCACAACCCACCTGCCCCAGCTCCTCTGACTATGTGTCTGTCCTGTCTTTATTCCCTTCAACCATGGTCTCTCACTAAATTTGAACTGGGCTGACCATCAGCAGGCTACAATTTTCCTGTCTTTGCCCTGCCCCACCTCACCCCTCAATCCTGAGGTTACAGACAAGCACAACTATGTCGGGCTTTCTATCAGTTCTGGGGATTTGAACTCATGTTCTCACATGAGTTTTGCTGCGAGCTCTCTCTTATCGACTGAGCCTTCTCCATAGCCCCCAGAACACTTCTTTCTGAAGCTCTTCTAGACATGAAGTATGAATTGACATTCCGTCCTCTGCTCTATTTAATTATAGTCCTTTATTTCCAGTAACAATTCCTTTTCAAATTTAAGAGGAGGCGCTCCAAAGTTCTGGGTCACTTACTGTGATAATATAGGAATTCAACCGTAACAATACCAAAATATAAAAGAACATGGCACATTGCGAGAATGCAGCAAGGAGGCAAAAAAAAAAAAAAAAAAATCCACTTGGGGAAATAATAGGAGGAAATGCTAAATGAATAACTGCTTCTTTATTTCCTCAAAAGGAATTTAATTTAAAATCCACCCCTTCCACCAAATGACTTCATTTAAAACTCTCTGGGTCAACAATTTTAGTCAAATTGTAGTTTCATCCAGAAAATAGACACTTCTAGGATTGATATCCTAGACTTTGAAATTATCCCAACAATAGAATGGTTTTATTATTTGAATTAGTATTATTTATAATGTATGAATTTAAAATATATTTTCAGTATATTTTAGATTTTAAAAGTTGGACGGCAAATCATCTGTGATGTTGTGGAAGGTGGCATTCTAACAGAGCTTCCAATATTCCTATCCCACGGGTACATGGATCCCATATGATCCGCCTCCACCCTGACTCTATGTGTGGGCAGGACCCACGACTGTAAGTGTCAGCCATTCATGATTGTGCTGTAATAGGTGGGAAATACGAAGGCCCATCATTAGTGATGTTTTAGTCAGTCCAGAGGAAATGATCCTGGGGCGGGGGTGTTCTAATCAGATGAACATTGTACAGAGGGGGCCTTCCGGAACTCACAGATAGAGCCTGCCCAGAAATAAGCCATCATGTGATCTATAGCTGCTCGCTGAAGCATCACATGACCTTAGGAGGAAATAGAAATCCCATCAACCTTGCAGCCAAAGTGGCTGAGACCAGGAGCAGAGACCCCAACCCACTCTGCCCGGAGTACTGATCCACAGAGACGTGAGATAATAATTAAGTGTTTAGTTCACTGAGCTTACGTAATTTGTTATGTGGCAACAGATTAATACTGTTATCATGATAATCCAATGCATATCAAAAGTGCCTAAAAATTAGTACTAACACCAGACTCCATGGTTAGCTATTGAATGCACAGACTGAAGCCTTGGAAAAGGCATAGCCTTGTCTGGAGAAAGGTTTGATGAAGCTGATAGGGTCAAACCAAATTAGAACAACTAAAGGCCACACGTTACAGCCAAGGAAGGGAGTGTTTTCCTGTAGGATAGAGAAGAGCAGACACCAGTAGAAGGTGAACAGAAGAGTTCCATGCCTTGCTTAAGAACATTTTCTAGCCCTTTAGACCTTCCTATGAATGTCATTCTGCTTCAATCATGAGGACAAGGCTGCATGAAAAGAAAATAGCCCGTGGTAGCTAGAGAGACGGCTCAGTAGTCAAGTGCTTACTGACTCTTGTAGAGGACCTGGGTTCGATTCCCAGCACCCACACCTGGCAGGTCCCAACTACCTGTAACTTCAGTTCTTCAGATCAGATGTCCTGTCTAGCTCAGTGGGCTACTGCACACACAGGGTACACATAAGCTCACAATGCTCACATACATAAATACAAAATAAAAAATAAATCTTTAAGAAGCAAGAGAAACACATGGTAGGCTCTGTCAGGGAAGCCCCACTCAGGTACAACCCAAGGGTAGAGAGCTCTTCTACGATCTGACTTCCCTGAACCAGCAGGTTAGTGTCTCTCCCTTTCCTGTCAGAGAAGCTTCTCTTCACAGGAGATGCCAGTTGATGCCAAGACCCGCAACTGTGGAGGGCTCGGCCCTAAGTGGAACATCTCCATCATAGCTCCTCCTCCGGGGTTCAAGGATAACTGCAGAAGAGGAGGCAGAAAGAGGCAAAGGCCGTGAAGAGAAGCTTCAAAAATGTTTTTGCCAGACACGACAGCCCCGCTGCAGACATGAACTCACAGCACTGGGGCTGCAGGCACAAGACCTGCACAAGACCAAGCCGGTCAAAACTCCAACATGGCGGCCAATGGTGGTGGCACACGCCTTTAATCACAGCACTCGGGAGGCAGAGGCGGGGGATCTCTGAGTTCAAGGTTAGCCTGGTCTACAGAGAGAGTTCTGAGACAGCTAGAACTATACAGAGACACACTGTCTTGAAAAAGAAGAGGAAAGGAGAGGAGAGGAGAGGAGAGGAGAGGAGAGGAGAGGAGAGGAGAGGAGAGGAGAGGAGAGGAGAGGAGAGGAGAGGAGAGGGAAAGGGAAAGGGAAAGGGAAAGGGAAAGGGAAAGGGAAAGGGAAAGGGAAAGGGAAAGGGAAAGGGAAAGGAAAGGAAAGGAAAGGAAAGGAAAGGAAAGGAAAGGAAAGGAAAGGAAAGGAAAGGAAATTCCAACATGGATGTGAAGGGCTCACAAGGCTCTACCTCAGATGAAGCATTCTTGGCAGCTGATGGGGGGAGGGGCCTCAATTTTCTCCAAGGATGTGGCCATGATAGGCAGCCCATTCTCCAGTGGATGCCCTATACACCCATGCATACACATACCAATAGCACCAGTCAGACTCAGTGTTAAAAAAGAAAAAGAGAACATGAAGTTGTGAGGGAGATGGGGGTGGGGAGATAGGAGTTGGGAGGGTCTAAGGATGGATTTGATCAATTGTATAAGAATAAGTAAATAAAATATTCTTAACATGGCAGAATAACAGAAAAGAAGGAAGGCGGGACTTGGGCGACCTTACAGGGGAAAGTCTGCTGATCTAGTCTAGATGACTATGGGAGAAAGGTTAACCATTCTACATTCCTTTGGACACAGGTCATCCTTGTCCTTGTGTATATGGCCTATACTCAAGTGAGTTCTGCTCATTTGACCTTGAATAATCCAGAGAATATCCTCAGAACATAAGTTTTCTGATGCTTTGAATAAGGTTAACTATTAGGGGAGACTTTAGTCCACCTCATTTTTGGGCCCCTGCTGTCCCAGGTTCAAGACCCCAACTAGAGAAGTGGACAGAGGACAATAAAAGCAAAGACAGAGACTACATGGTCTGATGTCTTCTTAAAAGACAAAACAACAAAAAAGCATGCACATGCACACACACACATACATGCACAGGCACACACACGCGCATGCACATACAAAATAAGACCTTACTTCTTAGCTGCCAGTGTGTTCAATCGTGACGATTCAATTTCTGTTTCTCTGAACATCAGTCCTAGCGTCTGTATAATTTCAATACATGCCCTAGGAAATAAGAGAAAAGAATGGAAAATGGCACACACATGCACTTATGAATGCACAACTCCACAAGGTCAGAATCCCACAAAAAAAGTAAGCCTTGAGAGAAAGGCTTTCGGGTGGTCATTTAGCAAAGAGTCCATTAAATTCTGTGCACCAAATCACAAACCCTGGCTGAGTGCCTGGTCTGGAGTTGCTGTATGGGAGGTGCTCAAAATGGGCTTCCTGACAGACTGAGAGCAGCTATACCAGGATCAAGTCACAAGCTTAAGCATTTTGGAATGAGTATTTTTTTTTTTGTCCTAAAAATCTTTAAAATAATCACAGTTTAAAATGGTCTACAGCGATTTTCATTTTTAAGATTTATTTCTAAGAGTGTGTGTGTGCGTGTGTGTGCACTCGCGCCTGAGAGTGAGTTTGTGCACAGGAACGCAGGTGTCCACAGAGGTCACAGACGTTAGATCCTCTTGGGGCTGGAGTTACAGGGAGCGCGGAGCCACCAGTTGTGGTCTCTGAGAACCAAGCTTAGATCCTCTGTAAGAGCCGTCTCTGCTCTCAGACACTGATCATGCCATGGTTTCTTATCCTATGATTATGATAACACTTGGGAAGCAGAGTTTTGTGGCCGCCCACATCTACATAGTGAGTTCTAGGCTATCCCAGAATCTCCAAAACAAGAGCCTATTTCAAAAGATTAAATAACAAGAACAAAAAATAATTTTTGAAATTTAAAAATCAACGGGAAGCGAAAGTTACAACTCCACGAATCATTAATACTGCATATATTTCTCTGTAACACCTTAGAGCGGCGGCTCTCAACCTTCCTAAGGCTGCAACGCTTCAATGCAGCTTCTCCTGTTGTAGTGACCTCCAGCCATAAAATTGTGTCATTGCTACTTCATAACTGTAATTTTGCTACTGTTATGAATCACAATGTAACTATCTGATATGTGACTCCCCCCCTTAAGGGGTCACAACCCACAGGTTGAGAACCACTGCCTTAGAGGGACAATATCTGATTATCTAATTAGTACTTACATCAGCTCATCAGCCCTCTGGCTTTTGTTTTGAAGTGCACGCTTATCCCTAGACTCTGGCAGATACTCATGAAGTTTGTTCACTAGGAAGTAGAAAAGCTCACTGGTCTGCAAAAGCAAGCGGGAAAGGAAAAGATGAGGGTACCAGTTGTTAAAACTCCACCCATACATAGAGGAACAAAGAAAACATCTCACCTTACGAAACTATTCATAACAGTCTCTTTAAAACTAGCAGAAGGGGGGGGAGGTTACTCCCTGCTATCTGAGGTGAGAAGTCAAGAGCCTGGGGATGCCATTTAGGCCTGGCTCAGGCACTAATGAAGACCATTCAGAAGAACATGTAAGGCCATTGTGAAGACATGAAAAGTATTGACTGACGCTAAACCAAATGTGCAGTGTGATAATTGTGTAATGATAGCACTAAAAGCTGTAGGGGTGGTTCTGATGCTAAGGTCCTGTCCACCAGTTGGTTCTTGATCTATCAGTAAGGATGCCACAGGCTGACTGATGGGCAGAAGAAATAGGCAGGACATCCAGGTCCCGCAGGAGAGAGAGAGGAAAGGAATGTCCGCCATGCTTTGGAGCGGGGAAAAGACAACCAGCCATTTGAGATCTCGGGCGGAGCAGCCACAGACTGCTTCTACAGGTGAGAAGTTGGGGGTGTTGAACTGGGACTGAAGGCGGTTGAGCAGCTGAAACTGGGTGCAGATTAAGGTTGCTGAGCTTGAAGTACTGAGAAGAGCACGCTAGCTGAGGGAGATTGGAGGCGCCCAGCAATGGAGCCAATAAGGCAAGTTGAAATTGAACACCTGCTGGTGTCTGTGTTTTTCACCCTGCAGATCCGATCCGTTTTTCACCCTGTTCTCCGGGTGGGGGCTGGTAGTGCTGCCCATTCCAGGAGCTTAGGTGGGGTAGCAAAACCACGTGCAACAAAAAGCAGTGAAACCCAGGTGCTTTTGAAGGTAGATTTGAAATAAAGGTTGTCCTTTCTATCTAAACAGACACTCGGTTGGAGCAAGTAACACTTCTGTGTTCCTGTTCAAGTTGGCCAGCTAAGCATGAAAATAAGCACCGCCCACAAAAATCAGGCAAGTGGATACAAGTTTGCAAACGCTTGCAATTGCTTCTCCTTTCTGGAACTCTGATGACTAGCAACACCTGGTGCTTTCAGATTAAGTAGGCATATGTGGTACGGGGGTGCCCAGGGAGGTCAGAAAAGGGCATCGGATCCCCCTGAAGCTGCCCCATGTGAGTGCTGGGATATGAACTCCAGTCCTCTGCAAGAGCTGTAAGTTCTCGTCACCACTCAGACTCACAGAGCTCCCTTGGAAAGCCGGGGCTTTAGGCTGGGACCATGAGAGATAATCTTTTAAATAGAAAAATTAATCCTCTTGATAGGATTCGAGGATGTTGTCCTACTTTGTCACAGCTGCTGACTCTGTGTAAAGGAGCACAAAAGCAGACTTGGGTTGTAGCAAAGACAATGAAGGCAAACCCCCCAGATCGCCATGGTTTAGACAGAGAAGGCACGAAGGTGTGGAAATATTTAATATACCCGTGTGGCCTCTAGTAGCTCTGTGCTTTCCTGTTCCACAAACTGAATCCAAAGACCTTGTTTAGTCCAGCTAATGGCATGACACTGAAATGCCTGGTAGTTTCAAGTGTGAAACCTACACTTCAGGATAGCTTGAGTTTTCACAAGAGAATCAGATTTCAATTTAACAAACACAGCTTCCAGGACATGGTATGTGGATGCATTGCGTTAGGCCTGAGTATGCTGTGGGAGGTAAGAGCCCTGAGCTGACAGAGTAACTATGCTGATTCTTGAAGGTAGGAACTGTCTTAATCACACTTCCATGTCTACTATCTGTGGTCATACCTCGGAATGATTAGGAATGTAATAAACGTTTTCCGAGTTGTCAACACGCTATGGGTAGCACTGGAGAACATTGCCCAATACGGCACTCACTGGCCACAGGGGCTATTCAAACTGATTTAAGGTAAAATTCCACGACCTCATCCTTGGTCACATCCAACTGCTACTGAACTGATTGCCAAAGAGTATAACTAACAGAGGCATATAGATAGAACAGGTCCAGAAATCAAAAGGAGCAAAATACACAGTTCTTCACTTAGGACAGCAGGGAAGAGAAAGATTGGTGGCATTTGAGTTAAGCTTGAAGGACAGGTAGGAAGACACATACTACAAAAAGCAAAGAACAGGGCTGGAGAGATAGTTCAGTGGGTAAGAGCACTCACTGTTCTTCCAGAGGTCCTGAGTTCAAATCCCAGCACCCTCATGGTGGCTCAAAACCATCTGTAATGGGATCTGATGCCCTCTTCTGGTGTGTCTGAAGACAGCTACAGTGTACTCATATATAATAAATGGATAAATTTAAAAAAAAAAAAACACCAAAGAACAGAAGATCACATGGGGCCAGACTCTGTATTTATCCACAACCCTCTGAAGTCCTGCGTTAAAGTGTGTGTGGTGTGTTCCTAGTAGGCTCTGACACTTCCTAACCATTTTAGACTGTGCGGCACACAATGGCTTTACACCACTGGCATAAACTGACAAGCTATTCTCTCTAGCCACTCTTTCATTTAATTAGGGTAGTTGATCACCTTCAATTGCTCAAAGCTGCCCCAGCTAACCTGCATCCCGGGACCTTCCTTGGCACCCACACTAAGACAGCATGGCCATTCTCATCTGGAGAGCCAACATGGTTAGTCACCTGCAATCACGGCGCCTTATGACTCTACTTCAGGCCGCTCCCTGGGAAGACGGCAGAGACATGTGGGCCAGTGGCCCGCCGTGAATGTGGACCTGTACACACTCAGCACTTCTCACCTTGGCTTCTTAGCACCTGCCGCTAAAGCTGAAAAGGTGGACATTTACGTTTCCATGTGACAGTCAACCTGGAAGGATTCCCCAGGGAATCACATTTTTGAAAAACGCCAGTCTTGTACTTAAAAGTATTTTTTTTAATTTATATTTTTACTTAAAGGAAAACTTCTATAGAAAAACATATTTAAAATCTATTTCCCCTCCACCTCACAGGCCAAGAATGTTCATTCCCTCTAACATCAATCCTTCGACAACATCAACTCAACCTGTTGCTTCGTACCATGGCCCCCATGTCTATCATTCCCCCAATACACATACGTATTATTGATTACCTTACGAAATTTTAAATATTAAAACATGTAGGGGAATTTTCATCCAGCAACATGGTTGCCCTGGCTAGTGATCACATCAAAGGTCTGTGGGATCCGGCTGGAATGACACACCTTTAATCCCTCTGGTTGGAATACAGACACACCCTGGTACACACCTTCAATCCCAAACAATGAAGGTCAAGTTAGTTTGTTGAAGGAAGCAGCCATGTGTGAAAATGATATCTAATTGAGGGGTAGACAAAATGATGAATCAGAGAAAGATTTGACAGAATGAATCAGAGACAGGATATGCCCAACTCTCACGAGAACAGACAGGAAAGAGAGGCTACTTAAGAGAACAGCACTAAGAGATGGGAAAGGGGGGATTTTACAGGGACAGTTTTACAAAGACAGGTTACGGGTGAAGACAGAACAAACTAGAGAATAAGGAAACGGAAGATAAGAAGCCAATTTGAATCAGTCAGCTTGGAGAGGAGCTTGAGCCAAAACATCTGAGTTGAACCAGCCAGCCAGAGTTCAAAAGAGCTAGAAAGGGTGAGTTCATTCAGCACTAAGCTCCAAAACAATAATTACATCTGGTGAATAAAAGTTACTTTTACAAAAACAAGACTACATTAACTATAATCATCATTTAAAACTAAAGATCAGGATACAACTTGTACTTCTATTTCAGTTTATGGTTAAATCTGACAACCAGACAAAACAAGTTTTAAAGCTTAAGAATAAAACGCTTACTTTCCAGAAAAGCCTTTTCAGGATGAAATTTCTCTGGGCTGCCACTCTAAGTTCCGTAATTAAACACAGTATCTTCCTCAAAGTATTGTCTTTAAGAAAAAGTTCAGACTTCAATTGACAGAAGTGCTTAATTTTCTCCTCGGATCTACAGAATACACACACAAAAATATCAGGTAAAATGTAAGAAACTGCAGTTTACAAATATCACAATTATTGACAAGTCTATAAAATGTTATGACTGGCGGGATCTTTTTTCACCCCTGGTTTTTTGAGACAGGGTTTTCCTGTGTAACTCTAGCTGTCCTGGAACTCACTCTGTAGACTAGTCTGGCCTCAAATTCAGAGATCCATTTGTCTCTGAATTTAATCCTGAGTTAAATCCTGGTATCAAAGGCGTGTGCCACCACCTTCCAGCTGTGACTTGTAGAATCTTAACTGAACTTCATATTCCTAGCCTTAGCATTGACAAGCAGTGAGGCCCTGCACCCCATAAAATAAACTGTCAATCACTCCCTCACTGTTCACCCCTGTCGTTGACTGTCTGTCACACTCTTGCTGTCCCCAGTAAACTTTTCCATGGGCTCATTTGTACCATTAACATAGTCCAGTAGCCAGTAGGTAATAATATTTGCTTAATGTTTTCTTCCCAATACCTCCTTTGCTGAAATAATTGTTTTTATACAGAAAATTCCTTGTATTAATGACAGGGAAAGCAGTATCACTTGGTATAAGTGGCCGACAGCTGTAGGTGCTGTGTGGAGGCTACACATGTTCTGATAGACAGTCTATGTTTTAGACTGAGGGGGCACTTAGCCCAAAGGGCAGAACACCAAGCTAACTCATGCTTCCTGTTGTTACAAATAGACTTTCTAGAAAGAACCTGCTATTCAACCATGGAAGGAAAATAATGAATGTGTGTGTGTGTGTGTGTGTGTGTGTGTGTGTGTGTGCACATGAGTGATATCACACTTGGAGGCCAGAGGCATCAGAACCCCTGGAGTTAGAGCAACAGACCATTGTAAACAGCCTAATGTGAGTTCAGAACTGAACCAGGATATCTACAAGAGCAGTATATACACACTCTGAACACTAATCCACCTGTCCAGCACCCCTCCCACTGCAGTTCTCTTGTTCTCTCTCTCTCTCTCTCTCACACACACACACACACACACACACACACACACACACACACACATACACACACACACTTTATTATTGTATTAATCTCATTTTACCCAATGTGCCCCTCAGATGGATTCTGGGAATAAAAATCATTCTTGGGCTGGAGAGATGACTCAGTGGTTAAGAGCACTGACTGTTCTTCTTCCAAAGGTCCTGAGTTCAAATCCCAGCAACCACATTGTGGTTCACAACCATCCATAACAAGAACTGACTCCCTCTTCTGGAGTGTCTGAAGACAGCTACAGTGTACTTATATATAATAATAAATAAATCTTTAAAAAAAATCATTCTCATTAGAGGGGACTTGGAGATGACTCAGCAGGTTAAAGGTCTGTGGTGAAGGAACACAACCTCTCTTCAGTCCTGAGGCCCCTGTGATGAAGGAAAGAACTGACTCCTGAATGTTGTCCTTTGTCCTCCACATACATGGCAGGGCACAAAATAGGGTGTGAATGTAGCATTCACAACACACACACACACACACACACACCCCAGATGAAATCTTTTAAAAGATTGACCTCACCTGGTACTGTGCTCAGAAATTGAAATTTGCACTAGAAGGGGCACTCACTGGCTGGGACAAGCTCTAGGCTGGGGGGCTTTTCTGAGACTTGTTACTGTGTTAGTTTAAATACGCCCAGGGAGCAGCACTATTAGGTGGTGTGGCCTTGTTGGAGGAAGTGTGTCACGGTGGGCGTGGGCTTTGAGACCCTCCTCCTAGCTGCCTAGAAGACAGTCTCTTCCTGGTTGCCTCCTGATCAAGATATAGCTCTCTTGGCATCTCCAGCACCACGTCTACCTGCCTGGATGCTGCCATGCTTCCTACCATGATGATAATGGACTGACCCTCTGAAACTGTAAGCCAGCCCCAATTAAATGTTGTCCTTTGTAAAAGTTGCCTTGCTCCCAGTGTCTCTTCTCAGCAATGAAACCCTAACTAAGACAGGGTTAGTGCCCAAAGTCCTCCTAAAGTTTACCCTGTTTATTTCCATGGGGGAGGAACAAGAGATGCCCCCTACAATGCACCCACACACATCCATTCCTCTCTCACTCCCTCTTTCCTCTGGCTCTCAACTTGTCTCCATGAATACTTGTGTTTGTGGATCTAACACTTATGGCAGACGCTGAGGTAAGTGGCTGAATGTGGCAGCCAACCACACACACCACACAGATCGGGAAGTGCAGAGAGAAATCTCTAGTGAGTGTCCCCACACGTCAAGCCTCACCTGTACGGCTTCAGGCTCCCGATGACATCATTGTGCTCGCTGGCACATAGAGGATCTTGTAAAAGCGTGGCTCTCTGAAAGAGGAGGAAAGGGGGGACTGTCGGAATTTTTGTCTACAAAAGATGATCTCTGCTGCACAGGGTCACATGATCACGCTCAGATCCCTACGGTCTCCCCTGGGATTTACTTTCATAAAGTCAGTCGTGAATTCGATAACTTCACAAGGAATTTTTTTTACATGATTTGGTCTTTATAAGTTTTAAATACAAAGGTAAAAAAAATACAAAAGTAAAACAAAAATGTATTCATGTTCGATTTTGCTGCGTACACACACAGATTGGAACAATACGCCAACTGCCACGGCCTTCCCTCAAGGTTGATGTGCAAATTCTGTTTGGTTTTTGTTTTTGTTTTTTGTCATTACAGTTGTTGTTTTGAGACAGGGTCTCGCTTTGTAGCTCTGGCTTGGAACTCGCTATGTAGACCATGCTGAACTCAAACCTCCCAAAGGATCCACCTGCCTGGGCCTCCCAAATGCTGGGATTAAAGGCACACGCTACAAAGCCTGGCCGAATTTTGTATTTTTAAGATGATTTACCAAGTTTGGACAGTAAATGCATAAAGTGAAGCGCAGACATTCTGTTTCCCTTCCCTGTCTATATACCATCCATAGCAGCCATCAGCAGTTTGGATTTTTCCTTCTAGACAATATAAGGTCATTAATTATAACATATACACTTATAGTGTTTATATATTGGGACATTTATTATAATATGAATTTAATACTAGCTAAATTATATACATATTATTAATCTGAAAATTAAGTTTTTTTCATTTATAATATACTGGACTGATTAGATAGATAGATAGATAGATAGATAGATAGATAGATAGATAGATAGATAGATAGATAGATAGATAGATTGATTTACTGTAATTTTTCAAGGACTATTCAGTATCCATAGCACAGATATAAAATACTTTGCTTTTGTTCTAAGCTGATTTTTATAGTCTCAGTGCCTCTTCTAATCTTTTTAAAAATCTTTTTCATTTATTTAATTTATATATACGAGGACATTGTTGTTCTCTTCAAACACACCAGAAGAGGGCATCAGATCCCATGACAGATGGTTGTGAGCCACCATGTGGTTGCTGGGAATTGAACTCAGGACCTCTGGAAGAGCAGTCAGTACTCTTAACCACTGAGCCATCTCTTCAGCCCCTTACAATACCATGTGGTTGCTGGGAATTGAACTCAGGACCTCTGGAAGAGCAGTCAATACTCTTAACCACTGAGCCATCTCTTCAGCCCCTTACAATACTTTGCTAACTATTCCTTTATTAACGAGGTTAATTTTTCTTTTGATCTTTAGTGTTAACATTTCCCACTTATTCTGTTCTCGTTTAATGTGTCTGGATGTTTTGTCTATTACATAATTCTGTTCTTCGTGTGCATGCCTGGTGCCGGGTGAGGCCAGAAGACGGTGGTAGATCCCTTGAAAGTGAAGTAACAGAAAATTGTGAGCCACAGTATGTGGGCTGGGAATTGAACCCAGGTCCTCTGGAAGAACAGCCAATGCTCTTATCCTCTGAGCTATCTCTCTGGCTCCTCCCACTTAGTCCTTAGGACAGATAGTACTGGGAGCTGGAGAGATGGCTCAGTGCTCTACCAGAGAATCTGCGTTTAGTTTCCACCCTCACAGCAACTCTTAGCTATCTGTAACTCCAGTTGCAGGGGACCCAACAACCCTATTTTGGCCTTCAGAAGCAATGCACACATAACAACACGTGCACACAAAACACTTGAGCACATAAAACATTTTTAAACCTTAAGAAGTAAACAGAATACTCGGAAAGTTCTCTAGATAATCATTTATTTAAGCGGGGCTTTTTTCCCCTTGAGTTTTTCTTTTGAGATAAGTCTTTAGTATTTTTAATATTCATTTTTTGTGTATGTGTGAATGCATGTATGTGTTTATACCTCATGCATGCGGGCAGCTATTGAGGCCAGAAGGGAGTGACAGATCCTCTGGAACTGGAGTCACAGTTGTTAGCACCGTGTAGGTGTTAGTAACCACACTGAGGCCTTCTGAAGGAACAGCAAGTTCTCTGAATTGCTGAGCCAACTCTCCTGTCCCTCTTTAATTATTTTACATCTCCACAAACAGAAGGAATTTCTGAATTGTTATCAGTTGGCCTCCAGTCCCTGAGTTACTCCTATTCTTTTGGCCAAGTAGCTATTATATAGTACAAGAAAAGCTAGGTGCTTTTTCTTAACATTCCATCACTTCTGTGTTTTAGACAAAATGTCCCTACTCTTCAAAGGTTTGTCTTAAGTTTAGATATCTTCGTTGTTCTTTTGCTTTGTTAAGACAAGCTCTCCCATACCCCAGGCTGGCCTCCAACTCTATAGAGCTAAGGATGGCCTCGAACTTCTAATCTTTCTGCCTCCACCTCCTGAGTGTAGGGTTTACAGGAATGCAATACCTCACTGGTTTATGTGGTTCTGGAACTCGGTGCACACTACATAAACACTCCACCAACTGAGCTACATCCTTAAGGAAAATCTAGAATTAAAAAAAATTCTAGATTTAAAATCTAGAATTAAAAAATTATTATTTCATTTGCATGAGTATTTTGCCTACATGTAGGTCTGCATATCACATGCATCACTGGGGCCTGCAGACGCCAGCAGAGGGCACTGGATCTCTTGGAACAGGAGCTCGAAACAATTTAGAGCCACAAAGTGGATGGCAGGAGTCAAATCCAGTATGCTTAACCATCGAGCCACCTCTCCAGCCCCCAACACCTAGAATTTTAATTTGGGATATGCTTTAGCAACTTTGTGATCTTCACAACATATAAAAGGCAAAGAATTAGCATCCATCTTCTTTGTATAATCTGAGATGGCAAACACGGAAGTCAGTGTTATTAGTGAAAGTTACAGAGACAACGGGCGACTGAAGGAGCCTCAACTCTTTGGGAACCCTTAGAATTAGAACGAATTAAAAAAAAAATCACATTTGATGGCTTACATTCATTTAACTGAAGTCTAGAGAGAAATAACATGTGCAATTCATCTTCTTAGAGACACTTCCTATGGCAGCACGATAAACCACATAGGATCGGGGATCCGTCAGCCACCTGGGACAAGCCTGAGTTATAAGAGGATTTTCTTTCAATTTCTAAAAGTTTAGGAAGATAACACCAACACTAACCCAAGCCGGCCAAGCCGAAGGTAGAACTTGACATTGTCAGAAAGTCACAGATGCGCGCAGTCAGTCAACACCATCGCTAGAGTGAGTGCTGTCTGCTGGAGTATTTGCTGTCCATCTTTCAAGTTCCGGGATACCACTCATTTTACATTTTTACTAGTTCTCCTGAGAATTTTACATGACATGTTTGGATCACATTCACCACCAGCGCTCCTCCTATCCAACCCCACTTTCCTATTCACACAGGTTTGCATCTTTCTTTCCTCCATCAACTAAGTCTAGTGTTTGCCAGCCTAACATTCTCAGATGTGTGACTTTCCGTTAGATCATGGCTGATTGACTAGGTATGAACTCTTAAGGGAAACTGACTTTCTAGCTCCCAGTAGGTAACAACTGTCTATTGCAGGACATTTGGTCACACTGTGAACCCCAAGACTGTATTCTTTACTAGAAAAAAAAAAGACAGTTTGTTGTGATTTGGCTCAGCCCTACCACACGCCTGGCTCCTGAGTCTTCATAGGTAAGATGGAACAGCTGGGATTTTTGTTTTATAAAACAGCGATGGCCAATAGTGGCTCACTTAGGGCTGGACTTCATATATGCCCAGCTCTCCTCTCCATCCGGGATTTGGTCGGTTTAGGCTTGTACATGTTTTGCGCATGCTGTCAGAATGGCTGTGGGTTCAGATGTGTGGTCGTTCTGCTGTGTCCTTCTAGTCAGCCGCTAAAATTTTCAATGACAGGATCTATCAGATCATGAAGATGGCCTCCATCCACCCTGATTCTGGTAGGTAGAGTGTAGAAGTTATGCCCCAGTTCTTCCTCTCGGCCCCATGCTCCCGGAAATAAGACTCAGACTCAAAATATAATTACAAATACCTTGGCCATATAGTGAGGCAGACCAGCCTGACTAGCTCATAACTTCAGATAACCCAATTATTTTAACCTACATTCTGACATGTGGCTGGTTACCTGGGCTCAGGTACCATGCACCACTCTCCTCACATCTCAGTGGGTAAGTCTCCTGCCTGCCTGGCTCTATCCCAGAATTCTCTCCTCTCCCAGATGTCACACTCACACACACACACACACACACACACACACACTCTCTCTCTCTCTCTCACACACACACACACACACACACACACACTCTTCTATTTCCTGCCTGAGCCACAGGCTACAGGCTTTTTAATTGACAGGTGATGCATCCATACGATACACAAGATATTCTCTCTACAGTATAGTAAGAAAATATTACCTGGGTTCAAATCCTAACCCTGTGCTGTGAGACCTTACGTATATTTAACTTATCTGTGCCTCAGTGTTCTCATTTGAAAATGGGAAGGACAGATTTCTTTTCCTGTGGGGGACTTGGGTTCAGATCCTATCATCCACATGGTTTAGTTGCCTGTAACTCCAGTTCCAGGGAGCCCAAAGCCCTTTTCCAACACCTGAGGGTTCCTGTACACTTGGCTCCCAAGCAAACACTCAGGCATTCACACATACACAGAAATAAATACTTTAAGATAAAATATATATGTAAACTGTAAATTTTAAAAAGTTAATTAAGTTTTTATTTTTTTAATTAGGATTTATGACAACTATTTTTTTTTAGTAGACTTGTTTTCCTCTATTTAGGATTTGTTTGCGTTTTGAACTTGGAGAAAGCTTTTTAAAATTTTTAGGGAGGAATTTTAGATATTTTTGAGCCAGGCGGTGGTGGTGCACGCCTTTAATCCTAGCACTTGGGAGGCAGAGGCAGGCGGATTTCTGAGTTTGAGGCCAGCCTGGTCTACAGAGTGAGTTCCAGGACAGCCAGGGCTACACAGAGAACCCTGTCTTGGAAAACAAACAAACAAAAAAAATATTTTTGGATCCTTGTGAAGTGTGTTATAAGGGAAAAAAAAACTTAGATGCCTTATATTTCGCTTTTTTTAGCCACTTATAAAACTTCTTTTTACTAGTTTCTTCTGTAAAAAAAAATGTTCTGTATTTACTAAAACTATGTTGGAAAGATACTAATAAAAATTAAGATTGCTGAAAATAACCCAACATATATTTTTAATAAGTTTTCCTGTTGCTGGGTTTTTTGTTTCTTTGAAATGTGGTCTTACTATGTGGCTCTGACTGTCCTGGTACCGGGTAGGCAGACCAGCCTGACCTTGAACTCACAGAGTTCTAAGCGCCTCTGCCTCTGCCTCTGCCTCCTGAGTGCCGGGACTAAAAGCGGAATCCCCATCCAGCTAGTAGCTGTTTCAAAACTGATTCTCATGTGGTAAAGGCTTCTTTACAGTAGCCTTGTTTTAGTTGGGCGTGGTGGCTCATGCCTGTAATCCCAGAACTTGAAAGGCTAAAGTAGAAGTATTACTACAAATTCAAGGCTGGCCTGTTTCAAGTAGTGGGTACAGGAAAAGAAGAAAGAAAAATAGGAAGGAAGGAAGGAAGGAAGGAAGGAAGGAAGGAAGGAAGGAAGGAAGGAGGGAGAAAGAAAAAGGGAAATAGAGACTTAGACGATTAATATCTAGATTGAAGAAATAATTCTCACAATAGCTGTTAAACTAGTGCAGTAAGGAAATACAAGAGCAGGGGCCTTGCAGAAGGACCGGCGGGCAAAGGCGGTTCTATAAGTCAGACAACCTGGGTTCAGGCTCCAGAACATAGGAAAGACAGAGGAGATTAGAAACTCCAAGAAGTCGGCCATCTTGCACACGTACACTGTGGCACACATGTGCCCCTCCCGGGTCATACTCCTGTATGCACACCAGAATAATAAAGTTTTTAAAAAGGGAATACAGAGATATAATGACGCTGTTGAATGTTACCTGAATTCTGTGTTACACAGCTAACTGCAAAAGGCCCTGGAAAGACTTCATCATGATGGTCCTTGATCCTAAAAAAGTCTAGGTTCCTCCTCTTTTCCCTAACACAGTTTTCTTTTCTTTTCTTTTCTTTTCTTTTCTTTCTTTCTGTCTGTCTTTCTGTCTTTCTTTCTTTCTCTCTCTCTCTTGCTTGCTTTCTCTCTTTCTTTCTTCCTTTCCTTCCTTCCCTTCCTTTCTTTTTTCTTTCTGTCTTTCATTCAATTGATCATTCATTCATATATACAACTATCTTGCCTGCATGTATATATGTATACCACATACAGGCCTGGCTCCCAAGGAGACCAGCAAAGGACATCAGATGCCCTAGAACTGGAGCTAGAGATGGTTGTGAGATGCCCTGTGAGCGCTGGGAATCAAACCCAGGCCCTCTACAAGAATAGCAGTGGTCTAAACTGCCCAGCCAACTCTCTAGTCCCAAGACACTATTCATTAATAAGCATTTCTCCTCATTGCAAATGCCTGAATAAAATATGCCCTTACCTGCCCGGTGCATTCCTGTCTCCCAACAATCACTAAATTCCAAGGCCCAGTCCCCAAAATGGAGAAAAAGAACAGCAAAACATATTTGCCCTAAAAATAAATCACCACCACCAACAAAGCAAAACAAAAAGCCTAAAGCAAACACACCGAGGTCAAGGCCAGCTTCGTCGGTCACTTACTATAATGTAGTTGTTCCACGAACTCTTTAGGTGCAGGAATATTGATGAGGTTGCAGAAATGATGTACAGATGAAGCTCTGACTCCTCCTTCTCTAGGCTCGGGCAGCTGTGCAAAGGAGAGGCTGGGAGAGAATCTCCTAAGCCAAACTCACTTTTGTTCCCATCAAACCTGAAAGAACCTTCTGGTGGGGAGTCTCTGGGATCTGGAAGCTCCTGGGGTTCTTTTGTGTTTGATGTAAGAGGCAGGGAGCAGGCAGGTGTGCCAGTAACTGCTGCAGACTGACAGCTAGAGAGGGTAGGTAAAGGCCGAGAGGCACTTTGGCCTACAAGGGACAGTCGCTCGAGGTCTGAAGGATGGGGAGTTGGGTCCTTGAATGGAGCACTGCTCTCCTGGTGGGACCTGTGGGTAGAAATGAGTATTAAATACGATGCTGAGAATTTAACAGTGAGGAACCAAGAGAATCTAGCCACCAGTTGCAGCAATCCGTGACTCGGAAAGCAACTAACTTCATGTAAACAGAATGCTGATTCTGAGAAGGGAGTGACCGTATCCTATTTCCTGTTATGGTTTGAATCTCTAGTGTCATTTCAAGCGTTCAGTTCCAACTAGGCACCATTTTGAAGGCTATAGAGCCTTTTGGCCATGGGGCATGGGTAGTAGACATAGGTCACAGAGGTAGGCCTTTGAAAGCCATACCTGGCCCTGGTCTACCACAGTGTGAACAGCTACCAAAGCATACTGCCACTGTCAAAGCCTTTTGCCTTGCCTTTCCCTCAGTGGTTAGCCACTACTTTTAAAACCATGCACCATAATAAATCCTTTCATCCTTAGGTCATTTATGCCAAGTATTTTGTCGTGGCAGTGGAAAAAAAGTAACTAAGACACTATTACCACAGACTCATGGAAGTTGCGTGGCTATCTCTTGGCATGTTCTTCTTTCAGAGATAAAACCCTACCAGTGTCCTACAAAGAATCACTTTTTTAGATTTGGGGTTTGTCATTGTTTTGGATTTTTGTGGCAGTGTCTCCCTATGTAGCAGTGGTTGGCCTGGAGATTATGTAGACCAGGCTGGCCTTGAACACACAGGGATCCACAAGCCTCTATGCTGCCACATCCTACAAAGGCATCTTATTATTTATTTTTGTATGATAGACACTTATGGTCTTCTTGGAGACCCAATACTTTCACTGAAAGGACTTTGCTTGCTTGTTTTTGTTTTTCAAGATTGGGTTTCTTGGTGTAGTCCTGGCTATTCTGGTACTCATTCTCTAGACCAGGCTGGCCTTGAGATTTACCTGCCTCTGCCTCCTGAATCTATTCCTGAGATTAAAGGTATACGCCACCTAGCACTAGCCGGGCTAGTTTTTTTTTAAAATATTTTATTTTAATATATATGTGCATAGGTATTTTATCTGCCTGTCTGTGTGCCACACATGTGCCTAGTGTAAGACAGAAGGAGACATCACATCCTTTAGAACTTGAGTTCAGACACTTCTGAGCTGACACGTGGGTGCTGGGAATGGAACCTGGGTCCTCTGGAAGAGCAGCCAGTGCTCTCAAGCGCTGAGCCGTCTCTCTAGTCCATTTCCGGAACCATCTTTCTAGTCCATTCCAGAAGTTAATTTTAAACAAACAAAACACATCCTTAACAGTACAGTACTATTGACTGTCCTGAGTTCCGATCGCCAGCAACTTCTCCGCACCTTAAAGTCAGTGGCTACATTTTAAATGTAACTTGTTTAAAATTTAGGCAGCAGCCATTTCAACTCAACAGTAGCATCCATATGGAAGTTATGAAACAGTCACACAACACTTCCTCTTGCACCACCATGGTCTTCGCACCACTGTAAATACTTAAGGCTGTGTACAAGGCGTTGAGTTTCGGAGTCTAAGCAGTTACCGGGAACATGCTCTGAGGAAAGCAAACACTGCCTTTGTCCTCAGAGGGGATTTGGCATTCAGGTAACGACTGGATTCCAGTGATGGCTGAATCTTCGTCTTCTGATTTTATGTTCTCAGCATATTGACTACCACAATACTATGGAAATTCAGTATAAAGGAAAAAAAACCCTAACCTTCTCCAAGATGTTTGCCATTACTGGGAACACTAAAAACAAAGAAAAGGATGGTATGATTGTCAAGAAGAAAGGGAGATGTGGTGTTAAGGCTTTCCACTGTCACCATTTCTATTTTGAAACATCTATTTTTATGCATGTATATATGCATGTATGTATGTGTGGGTGTGAGTACCCACACATGCCCTAGGGTGGTCCCAAAACCAAAGGAGTTAGAGCCACAGGCAGCTGTGGGCCACCCAACTCTGATGCTGGGAACCAAACTCTGGGTCTCTGCAAGAGCAGCAAGCCTCCTTGCTCACCGAGCCATTTCTCCAGCCCCTCATTCATTACTCATTTCTGTGATTTCTGTCCTAGCAACAGTTTCCTCCTTTCTTGCTTTGTAGTGTTTGTTCCGTTAAAGGAGGATTTGCTCTCCATGGAGTCTCGGAAAAGGAACAAGTATGGATCTAGTAGCAAGAAGGCAGAACATCTCTGCGCTCCCGGGGATTGTGCTCGGAAGTTCAAGCTGCTCTGTGTGGCTGCCACGGCAAGATGCATGGAGTATGTGAGACGGTCTCTACCACTGCTATTACATCACACGATATCATGTGTCACACTTCATACTTCCCGAATTTAGAGAGGCCGTGGGGCTGTCTGCCTTTAAACGTGTGAAGCCCGTGAGGTAACTCCCATGACTTCAGCTTGCAGATATGACAGACTTGTTCAAGTGGCATCTCTAGAAACGGCATCTAGGAGGGCGGGTGCTCTAAAGTGAGATACTGCTGTCCTAAACCAACCAAGATTCCATTAACAAACAATAGGAGAGTTTGGTTTGGTTCCCAACAACTTGACTCCCAGGTTTACAGAACACTTAGCTAGGTCAGAACATACTTTTCCTTTAAAAGAAAAAAAAAGTCTTAGCAGATGGCTCAGAAACAAGAATGCTTGGTGCACAAGCATGGGACCTGAGTTAAAACCCCCAGAACGTCATGAGGTGTGTTGTGTTTATAAAAAGATAAGGGATATGTTTTGGTGGATGTGTAGTCAGGTTTGGGGGATGGGGGTGCCTCTGTGGGCCCATGCTGAGGCATCCCTTCCCGCTGAGGGACCAGCCACATGATGGTATAGTATAGGATAGAGTTTATTCAGGGCATGGGGAGGGGAGTTGAATTGAGACAGAGACAGAGACAGAGACAGAGACAGAGACAGAGAAGAAGAGGAGTCGGAGTCAGCTATGAGCACATGGAGAGAGGGTGATAGGGAAATGAAGAGAAAGGGGGGGATGGGGTGAGAGGACAGAGCAGGAGCAAGAAGGCAACAGCAAGAGAGAGGGGAGGGGACAAGCAGCCCCTTTTATCCTGAGTCAGGCACACCTGGCTGTTGGCAGGCAACTGTGGGGCGGGGCTTAGACAAAATGCTATCAAGGTGGGGAGCAGAGACAAGAGGACCCCCCCCCAAACTTCAGGAGGTAAGGGGCAGGGACATGAGGATCTCCAGAAGGTCAGAAGGTTGAGGTCAAGGACAGGAGGCTCCCCAGAACCTCAGGAATAGAGAACAGAGCCAAGAGGATTCCTGAAGCTCCAAGGGAGAGACCCTGCCTCAAAGGAGACTGAAAGGGACAGAGCATCTGACAGCATCCATCCTCTGACGAATCCCAGGGCACATCCCTCATGAAGATATGCTCACTCCTACATGCAAGTGAGGTTGGTTGGTTTGTTTTTCCCCTTCCCTTCTCCCTTTTGCTCTGGCTCCTACTCATTCTGGGCCCCTGCTTGCTCTGGCTCCGCCCCCCCATCCCCTCCCCGTCCCCGCTTGCTCCGGCCCAATTTGTTTCTCATTATGGGTGGTTGTGAGCCACCATGTGGTTGCTGGGCAGTCGGTTCTCTTAACCACTGAACCATCTCACCAGCCCACAAAGTGAGTTTTTAATGGTGAAATGCCTCCCTGTGTTTTCTCTTGTAAGCTCTATGAATACACGGACCTGTCCACTGATGAGGTCACCCTAAGGAGAGAGAAACCCGAGTACTAATCTCACCATCAGAGACCACGAGTCTGTTTTTCATCCCTCGGGTGCTTACACCTGTTGTTTATTACTATCCTGAAAAGCAATCTCACGTATGCATCTGATGTCCCAAGACAGCAGCTTCCTTCTGACCCAGCAGCTTTTCATAATTAGGCATCAGCCTCACATCTAAGAGGCGCAGCCAAGCTCGGCCTGTGCGCATCCTGGGCTGTGGACCTTTAATTAGTGTGCTTCCCATCCTCCAACCAGCCTGCCTTTTGTTTAGACATACACAAAGTAAATAATAAAATAAACCGTTTTTTAAAAAGCTTCCCAAAGGATGAGCCCAATTTTACCTTCATGTTCTATTTTGAGGCCACGCAGGACTGCTTATACCTTGTAGTAGTTTTCTTCCCTGTTGCTGTGATATTATGACCAAAAGTGACTAAGGGGAGGAAAGGGCTTATTTGGATCATACTTCAAGGTAACAAGTCTGTGGTAGTTTGAGTAAGAACGGCCTCCACAGACTCATGTGTTTGAATGCTTGGCCCATGGGGTGTGGGTACAGTTAGGAGGTGTGGCTTTGTTGGAGGAGGTGTGGCCTTGCTGGAGGGGTGTGGCTTTGTTGGAGGAGGTGTGACCTTGCTGGAGGAGTGTGGCCTTGCTGGAGGGGTGTGGCTTTGTTGGAGGAGATGTGACCTTGCTGGAGGGGTGTGGCTTTGTCGGAGGGGTGTGGCCTTGCTGGAGGGGTTTGGCTTTGTTGGAGGAGGTGTGGCCTTGTTGGGGGTGTGGCTTTGTTGGAGGAGGTGTGGCCTTGTTGGAGGAGGTGTGGCCTTGCTGGAGGGGTGTGGCTTTGTTGGAGGAGGTGTGGCTTTGTTAGAGGAGGTGTGGTCTTGCCGGAGGAAGTGTGTCACTGTGCGGGTGGGCTTTGAATTCTCCTATGCTCAAGGTACGCCCAGTGTGGCACACAGTGTCTTTCTGTAGCTCTAGATGTAGAACTCTTGGATCGTTCTCCAGCACCATGCCCGCCTGCATGGTGCCATGCTTCCCGTCATAATGAAACTGTCAGCCAGTCCTAACTGAATGTTCTCTTCACAGCATTCAAATCCCTAAGACAAAGCTCACTGAAAAATATGAGCAGGGACTTAAGCAGGAACCTGAAACAGGAAACCTTAGAGGAATAGCTACTTACTGAATAACTTCACCTGACTTGTTCAGCTAATTTTCCTACACAGCCCAGCTAGCCTACCTGCCTAGGGATGGTAATATCCACAGTGGCTTGGAGTCTCCTACATCAACTAGCAAACAAGAAATTGCCTGTACAGACATACCCACAGGCTAACCGATGGATGCAATTCCCGAGTTGAGGTTTTCTTCCCTGGGGTGATGGTTTCAATGTGCTTGGCCCAGGGAGTGGCGCTATTAGGAGGCGGGGCCTTGTTGGAGTAGGCGTGGCCTTGCTGGAGGAAGTGTATCCCTGTGGGTGTGGGTTTGGAGATCTTCCTCCTGGCTACCTGGAAACAGTCTTCTCCTGGCTACCTCCTAATCAAGATGTGGAACTCTCAGCTCCTTCTCCAAGTCTGCCTGGACACCGCCATGCTTCTCAGCTTGATGGTGATGGACAGTACCTCTGAACCTGTGAGCCAGCCCCAATTAAATGTTGTCCTTTGTAAGAGCTGTGTTGGGCGTGGTGTCTCTTCACAGCATCGAAAACCCTAAGACTCCTGGTATGTCAAGTTGACAATCAGGATGAGCCATCACACACCCCTCACATATGCTCCATGCATCACCCCCTCAAGTCTTCACATCCCTTGATGGCCCCATCTCCTTGGAAACTATCTCTTACCAACTGTCACCTGGATTCTTGATCTCTCCCACAAAGGAATTTAATTCCCCCACCACCACCACCACTTTAAATCTCTCAGAGCTGGGCAGAGGTGACATACACCTTTAGTCCCAGTACTGGGAAGCAGAGGCAGAAAGATCTCTTTGAATTTGAGGCCAGCCTGGTCTACAGAGCAAGTTCCAGACAGCCAGGGCTATACAGAGAAATCCTATCTCAAAACCAAACCAGAACAAAACAAAACACCTCTTACACAAATTGCTTCAACTCATTTCGGGCCCCTAGCATATTTACCATTAAGTCCAGGCAAACATTGTGTAGCCTTTTTAGGCTTCTCAAGGTCGGAATTTTTTTTAAAAATGTATGGTGGCTTGGGCATGTAAACCACACACTAGTGAGTTAAGATGGGAGACCAGGAGTTCAAGGTCACCCTTAGCTACATAGCAAGTTAGAGGCCTGCTTTGACTATATGAGACCTCCATCCAAAGAGAAAAACTGAACCAAACAAAGAAACAAAAAAATGTTAAAAGTCCCAACCTTTTGCTCTACAGAGAGTTCACAGTCAATGATTGTTTGTTTGTTCATTTGTTTATTTGTTAAGACAGGGTTTCTCTGTGTAGCCCTGGCTGTCCTAGAACTCTTTTTGTAGACCAGGCTAGCCCTGAACTCACAGAGATCCAACTACCTCTGCCTCCAGAGTACTGGGATTAAAGGCATGTGCCACCACCACCCAGCCAATATTTATTTTTAGGTCAACTTTAATCATCTATTCATTTACATTGCCAAAGTGAATTATTCCATAAAAATGAAAAATAAATCAAGTTGTGTTATTTTAGCTAACTGGATTTCAATTTGGGAAAAAAAATTCAGAATACTTTTTTTCATTGTTGTATATAAGAGATACACAGAACAAATCTAAAGCAAGTAGTAGAAAAGTTTATTTAAAAAAAATGAGGGCTAGTGAGATGGCTTAGCCAGTAAAGGTACTGACCACCAAGGCTGATGACCTTTGATCCCCAGAACCCACTAGGTGGGTGAGAACCTACTCTTGCAAGGTATCTCTAACCTCCACCTGCACACTGTTACCCTGTTGCGCGCGCGCGCACGCGCACACACACACACATACACACACAAACAGTACATACAATGTATATAAATGTATTTTTAAAAAACATAACATAAAGTGAATTTTGATCAACAAGTTAAAATAATCTTACCTGAGAGAGGATTCATTCAGACTCCTAGAAACTTTTCTTCTCCAAAAGGTAGGGCCACTATTCTCTTGCTTGACTTAAAAACAAACAAACAAACGAGGCCATTAATAATTCGAGTCTATGAGGACCTAATGTTCATAATGGGCAGTAACACAAAAACCCTAGTGTCAACGTCACTCTATGTTGGCCTGAAGTCTTCATTTGTAAGGGGACAAGGAGAATCTGCCCCCACTCTCTTCCCCAGGTGTGAGTAGGGCTCAGCTTGCTTCCGTAGTTGGTGGAATGCCTGATCTTCTAGACACCCAGTACTGGAGTCTATGGGTAAAGGCAAGAATGACTAAAGCCTGAAGGGATTCCGTTCTCTAGAGCAAATGGCTTCGACACCAAGTCTTTGGTCAGCTAGCCCAGTGGATCTCAGATGGGATGTTTATAATGAAACCCAGCTGAAGACTTCTGTCAGCAGGCTGGGAGATGGCTCAGGCAATCAAGTGTCCACCACACAAGAACCTGGGATGGGATCCCCATCATCCATGGAAAAGTTGAGGTAGTGGCATGTGTCTGTGACCCTAGCACTGGGGTAGGGGTTAGGAGGAGGATCCTTGAAACGCATTAGCCAGCCAACTCAGCTGAACTATGAGCTACGGGTTCAGTGAGAGATCATGTCTCAAAACGTCATGAGAGAGCAGCCAAGGAAGACACATGAACAGATATCTGGCTTCAACATGTATGCACCCACATTAATACATACATACATGCAACACATACACAGACTTGTACAAAAAGACACACACACACACAAAGGACACTTTTTAGAAGACACTATGTGATGACTAGTTTTGACTGTCAACTTGACACAGTATAGAATCATCTGGAAGAAAGTCTGAATGAGGGGCTTTCTAGACCAGGCTAGCCTGTGAGAATGTATGTGGGAAACTGTCTTGATACATTGGTTGAAGAAGGAAAATGTTGGGTGTAGGTCTTTAACTTAAAAAAGGGAAAGAAAAAGTAATCCAGGTCTAAGCACGCATGTGTTTATCTTCTCTCTGCCCTTGCCTGCAGATGTAACCATCTGCTTCAAGTTCCTGCCTTCCTTCTCCCACCATGATGGGCTATAACCTGGAACTATAAGACAATAAAGTCCTTTCCACCTCCCAAGTTGTTTTCTGCCACTTTATATTATCACAGAAACAGAAATGAAACCAGACTACAGAACAAATTTGCTTTCTCTATTGCAGGAGATTTTATACTGAAAAAAAAATCCTCTTCCTGTGAAGATGTTCAAGTTGAATTACATAAACACTTCCCATCAAACCTGAGAGACTCCCCGATGCCTTAATTTTAGATCTGCTCTGCCCCCCACCCACCGCATCATTAGCTTTAGGAAATGTTCTAGGTTTTAACTTACATCTACATATGTGTGTATTGTGTGTGCACATGCATGTACAAATACAGATTGTGGTGGTTTAAATAGGCTTGGCCCAGGGAGTGGCACTATTAGGAGGTGTGGCAATATTGGAGTAGGTGTGACCTTATTGGAGGAACTGTGCACTGTGGGGGCGGACTTTGAGGCTTAAGCTCCACCCAGTTTGCCTAGAGTGTTCTGGCTGCCTTGGGATCAAGATGTAGAACTCTTGGCTTCTCCAGCACCATGTCAGCCTGCACACTGCCATGCTTCCCTCCATGATGATAATGGACTAAACCTCTGAAACTATGCCAGTCCCAGTTAAACATTATCCTTTATAAGAGTTGCCTTAGTCATGGTGTCTATTCATGGCAGTAAAACCATAAAGCCAAATAAAACCAAATTTTGGTTCCAATTCTATTTCTTTTGTTCCTGTTTCTCTACATAGCTTTGCTGGCCTAGAACCTGCTAGGTAGACCAGGCTGACCTTGAACTTGTATGGATCATCCTTTGCCTTCTAAGTGCTGGGTGGCAGATAGGTGCTGCTGGCTGCGCAAACTTCCTTCTTGTTTGTTTTTGTATCGTGTTGTTTGCTTTTGTTTTGTGAGATAGTTTCCTGTAGCAGGGGCTGCCTCGAACTCACTACACAGATAAAAAAAGACGGCTCTTCATCCAAACACAGAAGGACGCATACATGTTCACGAGGAAAAACTACTCTTTCTCTGTATCTCTGGAAAAGCTGAGTCTAATAATCTTGTGTGATGATTTAAAGCAAGCGTTTTATAAATTACAAGTTATTTGCATGTTGAGTTTCCCTTGCGCAGATGATCACGTTGACTAGAGAGTGGACAACTTTGCCACATGATAAAAATATTCCCTGGGCTTTCTCCCGGGAGGTTTGAAGTCAGTCCTTATAATTACCTTTATTTAACGTCTCAGTAGTTCATGCTTGTTGCTTCCCTAGACATGACATTATCATTAACACTAAAGATTTTGGTAATGACTCTTTTCACACAGCTGGTCAGACAGGTGTGAGCTCTTACTTTAGGGCCACCTAAGAGCACCTAAGAGGTAAACCGTGTAGGGCACCATAGTGTCCTACATATAAAGGAATGCCCTAAGCAAATAGTTTACCTCAACAGAAAACACAGAACATGCCATTGTTATCATGATAGAAAGGGTGAATAGCTTTTATCTTGTAAAGATTTATTTATTTATTGTATGTGAGTACACTGCAGCTGTCTTCAGACACTCCAGAAAAGGGTGTCAGATCTCATTATAGATGGTTGTGAGCCACCATGTGGTTGCTGGGATTTGAACTCAGGACCTTTGGAAGAGCAGTCAGTGCTCTTAACCGCTGAGCCATCTCTCCAGCCCTAGCTTTTGTCTTATAATGTGTATGATCACTTCTTGTGATAAGAGAAGGATTGTATTTCAAAGGACATTCAGACTGGGTAGGCAGGAATGGAGGTACAACACCTCTAATCCCAGTACTCAGGAGGCAGAGGCAAGCGAATCTCGAGTGAGTTCAAGGCCAGCTTGCAGAAATGTATTTCAGATGACACCTTTAAATCATCTGAAAGTAAAAACTAGATGATGGAAGAGATTCTGTGACTAGCCACACAGAGGTACACAACATACATTCGCCACCGTTCAAGATCATTTGCAAAGTTTCTAGGAATTCCGATTCCGTTAAATTTTAAATGCCTTTCTCTGTATTCTTTCCGTGTTTTCACGTTCCTCTCCCTGTTGAAAAGGAGCCAAGAAAAGGGTGCATGTGGGCAGGTTGAGAATGCATTTGAGGCCACCAACACCAGTTAGATATCCTAATTAGTGTGACAAGAGACCAGTGATCGACCAGGGATTTCATAACCCTGCTAATGATCCCTGAGACAAACAGTTTCCATGCTGTAGCTATCCAGGAGCAGGGCTGCTGGTCCATTAAAGGGAAAAACATCACACACCTTCCTTCTACCGTGCAGCTGTCTGATACTCTGGAAGGCTCTCATTCTGGCTTGGACTGAAGACCAGCAGACAGTGAATGGCCTCTCTACTTGGTTGCCTAAAGGAGGGCTTCTCCATGGGCACCACAGACCTTCATTTTCCACTTTTCCTTCAACACTAAGGATGCAATCCTTTTATTTATTCAACATGTATATGTGTTTTGCCTATGTGTACATATGTGCACCGCCTCTGTGCCTGGTGCCCACGGAGGTCAGGAGAGGGCGTTGGGTCTGGAGTGGCAGATGGCTGCAAGTCACTGATGGGTGCTGGGATCTGAACCTAGGTCCTCTGTAAGCCCAACGAGTATTTTCAACCACAAACCTGAGCTATACAGCAAACATGACCTCAAAGCAAAGAAAGAAGCCCATGATCTTCCATGCTCTATATATGATCACTTCGTGTATCTAACTTGGTTCCTCATCTTCTTTATGTTCCCAGGTAACGTCTGACCACCGCATCCTGCCATCAGCAAGAATCCTGTTTGGTTAAATTAGCCCGAATGCCCATGACTTCAATGCTTCCTCTGAGTAGTTTTTCTGTCCAGTGACCCAACCCTGCTTCTTGGCTATCAATTCCACTTGCCTGCTATGTCCAGAACTAATCCCAGGCTATGGAGTCTATTTCAAAGTTCCTAGACACAGCCGGTTTTTATCTCTTTACCTACTTGCCAGGGACAGGTCATCAGCAATATTTCTCCTCTGTTTTTCTATTCCTTCGTTTAGACCTGTCTTGAGCTTGCAAATCTCCTGTCTTACCAGTTCAGGTGATGAGGTCACAGGTATGTGCCACCACATGGTTCAAAAAGTATTCTCAATGAACAAATGCTGTTAAATGACCAACCTTTCCTAGTGGGAGCCTTTCCAAGGCTCAAAAGTTGACCAGTGGACAGTCCAGACCCAGGTTCATAAACCTGTTTACCCTCAATACTTCTTCACCAGAATTGTTTTTTTTTTTTAAATCTATGGGTATCAAAAGGCAGAGAAGCCGTGTCTACAAAACAAACAGAAAAACAAAAACCCTATGCAATGTCGTACATACCTTTTTTGTTAGCATTGCTGTAGTGAGCTGGAAATAGGAATTTCCCGACACCTTTCGATTTTCCGCGCTCCTTTTTCAAGACTGTTGAAGAATAGACAATCCGAATGTGCTGGTTGATCTCTCTGTCTGGTGAACTCAGAAATTCTGGGTAGTCATCAATCTGAAAAAGAAAACTGATCTTGTTGAACACAGACATCACTCACTTTGAGATAAGAATTCTCACACAATTAAGGACAAGCCTACTTTTATGGTTTGTATATGGCTGGCCCAGGGAGTGGCATTATTAGAAGGTGTGGCCTTGTTGGAAGAAGTGTGTCACTGTGGGTGTGGGCTATAAGACCTTCATCCTAGCTGCCTGGAAGCCGGTATTCTGCTAGCAGTCTTCAGATGAAGATGTAGAACTCTCAGATCCTCCTGCACCATGGCTGCCTGGATGCTGCCATGTTCCCACCTTGATGATACTGGACCGAACCTGTCAGCTAGCCCCAATTAAATGTTGTCCTAATAAGAGTTGCCTTGGTCATGGTGTCTGTTCACAGCAGTGAAATTGTAACTAAGACATTTACCCTGAGTTGTTTTCACGTTCTCCATGGGACACCTTTCCTCTTCTTGTTCCCCATTCCCTCCTTCTGTTCTGCTTAGAAAGATCACTTCATCCTCTAAGACTAACCTTTCACTTCCTCAGTGGAAATACCCATGACATTTTCTTCTCAGAATTCCACTCCCTCTTCTGGACTCCTGTAATATTCTATTTAGTAGATTTCACATTTCATTATAAATATTTGGTTATGGGGGCTGGAGAGATGGCTCAGCAGTTAAGAGCACTGACTGCTCTTCCAGAGGTCCTGAGTTCAATTCCCAGGAACCACATGGTGGCTCACAGCCATCTGTAATGGGATCTGATGCTCTCTTCTGGTGTATCTGAAGACAACGATGGCACACTCATATACATTAGATAAATGAATTTTAAAATAAATAAATAAATAAATATTTGGTTATGACTGTTTTTCTTAACTGCTTGTTTCTCTTTTGAAATTAATGAGATAATAAAAAAATCCAGGTCTCATTTTCACTTCCTGAAATTTTAAAATATTGGTGGGATACCCATATAAAATGGACCACCCAATTAATAGGAGTGTTCAAGGTAGAGGACTGCGGATGAACGGGACCACATTAGAGCATCCATTCATCTAAAGTGACATTAGGAAGTGGAAGTTAAGTCTCAGAAAAACCTAAGCAGTTCAACATGTGTCAACTTCCTCTCAGGATTTGACATCCTCTATGCACAATACACCTTAACCCTCCCTGCAACAGGGAAAGCAATTAATTAATTACAGCTTAATTAAGCGCCTATTCAAGAGTATCTCTAATAAGAGAATATAAAAGATGGGAAAACCACAGTCCCAAAGAGTGGGATATATTGATAAAATGTCCAAAATATGGAGACATCTAAGTAGATTTCCTCCAAAATGGCTTGTGCCAGCAATTACATACATTACGCCATCCAGAGCTTAGCCTAAAGTAGAAGCTATTTTTAAGTTTGGAACTTGGCAGATCTACCCAGTGTGTAATTAAAAAGCTCACTGTATCCCTACCAGGTGTTTTTTTTCCATTATACTCTACCTGGGCTTCAGAGTAGCAATCCCTAAGGAAGCTATTTTTGAAATCTCTGAAAATTGCTAGCATAAACTGATCCACTCTATTCCATAAAGGATCTCTAGTTTTGTGAATGGGGGTATGCCATATATACATGACCCCCTCAGACTATTTCAAGTCATTGCTGTATAGCCAAGACCCACAGCTGAGAAAGAGTGAAGGGGAAAACAAATTCAATCTTGGTCCTGTGTAAAGGATGCAGCTTCTTTTACCCAGAGTCTTCCAACTACTCACAACCTTGGGTGTCATCAATAGCAAGAGGCTTGGCTCTGAAGGCCAAACCTTTAATAGAGAGCTATGGTATGGAGGAGTTTAAAAGGAGTTTTTATTGCTTCTTGGAAATTCTTTTTTTTTAATGAGATGTCGCATATTGTTATGCAGCCTAGGATGGACTTGAAATTGTACTCTCTACAACCCAGTCCCATATGTAGCTGAAATTGTAGGATGAGCCAACAGATATCTATTTTCTAATGTGTTTAATTCAACACACACACACACACACAAAAATCCCCAAACTGAGATAGATAAAATGTAAAGTGGTATTCGGCCATGGAACTCAGCCACCAACCTCATCTCACCCATTTTGGCAATCCATGCCCAGGAACCACATAATTTGCGTATCAAGGTAACTATGTTTTTCCTATTGCAACACACACACACACACACACACACACACACAAACCTTCTAAAGATATCACAAACATTTGTAGAGATATTGCCATGGCTATATCCTCGGTGGTTAAAGAGGCCGGTGCCGAGGTCAGCAGATTCGTGCTAATAAATTCCAGCTCAGTTATTTCAAATCCGTGACCCATATAACCCCACCCTCCATATTGTCTTAAGAGGCATAGGATACTGCCTTCTCATGATGCCATGCCCAACTGACATTTGTTACCGTTGATGACCACTGACTACTCATGAGAACCATTACAATGTAATTCTGAGCCATATCCTGCTATACCCAGCACAACATTCATCTCTGATGATGACAGCAAGGGGCACTTGGAAGAGGACAGAGTATCCATTTGTTTCTGTCTCAAGTTAGTATGATATGCTATGAAGAAATGGAGCCAGGCAGTGGTGGCGCACGCCATTAATCCTAGCACTCGGGAGGCAGAGACAGGCAGATTTCTGAGTTTGAGACCAGCCTGGTCTACAGAGTAAGTTCTAGGACAGCCAGGGCTACACAGAGAAACCCTGTCTCAAAAAACCAAAAAAAGCAAGCAAGCAAGCAAGCAAGGAAGGAAGAAATGGTATTTACCTTACAGTACTTCACAGTCCATCGACTAAACTATTAAGAATCTATGTATTTATATCATTTTATCTTATTTATATTGACAACTGCTATTGATTTATCTTACTATTAAGATGCTGCTTTCAAAATGCAAGTAGAATATATTCTTGATATGAGCAAGTCAATCCATAATGACCTGATTCCTTCATAATGGTTTCATAACCTTGTCTTGGGTTTTTATTAGATTTTAAAACTGGAGAAAAAAAATTACCCTTATTTGGCCACTGATTATTTGTTTTCTAATTTGTTTAATTCATCACATATATTTTCTTTTTTAAAAAGATTTATTTATTTATTGTGTATACAGCATTTTGCCTGCATATATGCCTACACACCAGAGGAGGGCATCTGATCTCATTATAGATGGTCAGCTATGTGGTTGCTGGAAATTGAACTCAGGACCTCTGGAAGAGCAGTCAGTGCTCTTAACCTCTGAGCCATTTCTCCAGTCCCCACATATATTTTCTTAAGCATCTACAAAAAGCACCAAAATGAGACTGTTCTAACTGAACTACATCCCTGATTTTACCCCCTTGAAGCTTCTCTGATTATCTGACATTTTGCTTCTTTTTTTCCTTTTAAATCACAGTGGTTATTATGTATTCTGAATACCATTCTCAGCTGTAATTATTTCAAGAACCTGTATCTTTAGGGTTGTTCTACTTCCTCAGGGTGTCTTCTACTATGTGTGATTGTATGAATGTGTGCACATGTATGTGCATGTGTGTGTTCATTCTTTTTCTGTATTCTTGATTTTGTAAAGCTTAAAATTGATTTTTTTTTTTTTTTTGGTTTGCAAATACCAGTTAGGCAGACTACCCCTGAGTCACAACTCTAGCTCTAAAGGGGACTCTATTTCCAGGGTGCTGGTGCTAGATCCTGAGCTCAGGGCATGTCTATACTAATAACGCACTATGATATGGCTAAAGGTTATTTTTGTCATTGTTTATAACTGTCGGGGGATTACAGGTTCTAGAAGTACTTACTGGAAAGCACTTCATCCTCCATGAACAATGGCGTCCCTGTGTCACCTAAGACGTCACACAGTACACTTCCTGTATTTTTATAATTTTGTTTATTTTTATTTTACTTTAGTCCTCTTGTTGTTGTTATTGGTTTTTGGTTTGTTTTTCTTAGTTTTTTTTTTTTTTAGAACATTTCTCTGTGTAGCCCTGGCTGTCCTGAAACTCACTCTGTAGACCAGGCTGGCCTCGAACTCAGAGATCTGCCTGCCTCTGCCTCCTGAGTGCTGGGATTAAAGGCCTGCATCACCATAGCTGGTTTACTACAGTGCTTTTTATTGTATTTATTTTCTGGCATTTGTTTATGTATGTTTACATACACTAAGGCGTTCATACATACACATAAAAAATTAGCTCTTTTTGTGGCACCTTCTAAATGGTTGGCTGTGTCAAGATGAAGAATCCAATTTTTCCAGTCTCTCTAAAGATTATGTCCATCAATATGCTGTCAGAAAAAACCTTAAACAAGAAAGATAAGGAGCCCAGAATCAAGCTTGGGCAGCTTGTCACTCCAATAGTCACTGAATATTCCCTTTCCAGTTATCGTGGGATGGTGAACACAGACTCCAGACTGTGAGAAGCGCAGGGTCACAGAAGTAGCTGCTGATGCTCTGATGAAGAGTAGAAGGGCTGTGTGGTCCAAGTCAGTAGTGGGAATGACAAACAAGGTTTTCCCATGAACCATCTTGACCCACAGCAGAGAGTGCCTGCTCTTGAGGAAGGAGCACTCTTGTTATTGACCAATGAGAACTGGAGAAGGGAAGTACATCCTGGTACATTGTGGATGTCAGTCTGAGTGCTTCCAACTTGGTAATTTAAAAACGAGGAGGAGGAGGAGAGGAAGAAAAAGAAGAAGAGGAAGAAGAGGAAGAGGAGAAGGAGGAAGAGGAGTTAGAGGAGGAAGAGGAGAAGGTGGAGGTGAAGCAGGAAGAAGGAGGAGAAGAAGAGAAGGAGTCAGCGGCAGTGGCAGCAGCAGCAGATGTAGTGGCTCATCCCTTTAATCCAAGCAGAGGCAGACAGATCTCTGTGAGTTCAAGGCCAACCTAGGCTATAGAGAGAGTTCCAAAATAGCCAGAACTACATAGGGAAACCCTGTCTTGAAAAACCAAAATTTGTTAAATTAATTATTTATAATATATATTTATTATATATTTTTATATACAGTACATATTATATTATCTACTATATATAATATTATATATAATATAGTATATGCTATAGTATAGTATATGTATGGATATATATATATATATATATATATATATATATATAGAGAGAGAGAGAGAGAGAGAGAGAGAGAGAAAAGAGGAAAAGAAAGAGAGATTGATTCCTGAGACAGATATTACCTTATATGTGAGACATGTGCCTTGATGGTCAGGTCTGAAAGAACTAGCAGAATCCAATTTTTCCAGTCTCTCTAAAGAAGATTATGTCCACCAATATGTTGTCAGAAAAACCCTTAAACAAGAAAGATAAGGAGCCCAGGACCCGAGCTTAGGCAGCTTGTCACTCCATGTCCCCAGCACAAACACGGATCTAACACTCTAAAGAGACAACAAGGGAGCACAGCAAAAAAGCTAAACTTCTGGGCAAGGGCACAAGGAAGCCAAAGAAAAGTGCCGGGAATGGCTGCCAAGGGACACAGGCTGTCCAGAAATGATCAGACTATTATAAATAAACAAAAGAAAAAGAAAGAAACTTGCCAGGAGTTGCATGAAGAGCCCCGTATTGCTACAGTTTCAGTCGGCTTCTTTACACCCTTTTTCCTGGCCTCACATTCTCTGCCTGGAGATTACAACCACTCATAGTGCTGTCCTTCCCACCATTCTCATATATATATATATATATATATATATATATATATATATACATAATTTATGTGTGTCTGTGCATATATGTGTGTGTGTGTGCATATATATGTGTGTGTGTGCATATATATGTATATGTATATATGTGTATGTATATATATGTGTGTGTGCATATATGTGTGTGTGTGCATATATGTATATGTATGTATATATATGTGTGTATATATATGTATATGTGTATATATGTGTGTGTGCATATATATATGTGTGTGTGCATATATATGTATATGTATGTATATATATGTGTGTGTGCATATATATGTATATGTATATATGTGTATGTATATATATGTGTGTGTGCATATATATGTGTGTGTGCATATATATGTATATGTATGTATATATATATGTGTGTGTGTGTGTGTGTATGTATACATATCCCTAAGCCATACACTTTTTTTTTTTACATTTTTGTTGCGTTGTGTTTGAACAGTATCTTGCTGTCTAGCCCAGGCTGGCCCTGTACTCAAGTTGGCGGTTGTGTTTGAAACAGTATCTTGCTGTCTAGCCCTGCACTCATGCTGGCCTTGAGGTCATGTCAACCTTCCTGTTTCCATTTCCAAGGACTGGGATTATAAACACAGTGCTACCTTGCCTGACTTTGACCCAATTTAAAATCTTATTCAAATGCAAGAATGCAGTCCCCCTGACTTAATTAGGGTTTCTCTTGCTGTGAAGAGATACCATGACCACTGCAACTCTTATAAAGGAAAACATTTAACTGATGCTGGCTTACAGTTCATAGGTTTAGTCTATAATCATCAGTGGCAGGAAGCATGGTGGCATTCGGGTAGATGTGGTGGTGGAGAGAGAGCTGAGAGTTCCACATGGGATTGGCAGGCAGTAGGAAGAGAGTAAGACACTGGGCCTGGCTTGGTACCTGAGACCTCAAAGCCCAGGCCCAGTGACAAACTTCCTCCAACAAGGCCACACCTCCTAAAAGTGCCACTGCCTGAAGGTCAATTGCGGCCATTTTCGTTCACACCACCACAGCCCCACTATCAGAGATTCTGCAGCTGAGTTCCCCACATTTTGGGAACTCGTAGGAGCCAACACACCGGAATATAATGAATAAACTTTGCTCTAAGAAAACCACCTTTGTGATAAGTTATTGCAAAGTAAGTACTTTTGGTCTCTCCAAACAAGACAATTTTTAAGCTTCGTTTCCTTACACTTTCTATTCTTCTTTCAAAAGACTTATTTCTAATTATGTGTACTTGTGTGGGGTGCTTGTGTATGAGCACATGACTACAGATGCCGGCAGAGGTCAGAAAGAAGCAATGGCTCTCCTGAAGCTGGAGTCACAGGTAGTAGTGAGCACCCAACATGTGGCTGAGAACCAAACTTGGGTTCTCTGCAAGAGCAACAGGTGATCTTAGCCACTGAGCTGCCTCTCCAGCCCCTCTTAGGCATTGAACACTCTCTCCAACCCCTCTTAGCCACTGAGCCATCTCTATAACCCCTAGTAGCCACTGGGCCATCCCTCCAGTCCCTCTTAGACACTGAGCTCCCCCTCCAGCCCCTCTGAGACACTGAGTCTCCCTTTCCAGCCCCTCTGAGACACTGAGCCCTCCCTCCAGCCCCTCGACCACTGAGCCATCTCTCCAGCCCCTCTTTTATCCTCTTATTTTTGAACTGAATAGCAAAAATCTGATGCACGGGATATCTGATATGGGACTACTGGGAAAGGGTCGTTGACCCCCTCAAGGCATAGAGCATTACAGGTAGATAGACTCACAAGTTGATAACTGTTGTCTTGGATTAACATGAGCCTACCCACACAGTGAACATGAGGCCCAGAGGTATTAAGGCTAATTTGCTCAGCGGCTTACAGAAGTCCAGTGACCAAGAACAAAAGCAGAAATGGAACCTGAGACAAGTGAAAGTTAACTAACCAGAAACCAAGCTTGTAGAGTAAGATGAGAAGTCAGAGGACAGCAAAAAGGATGGTAAAGAAATAGCCCCAGAAAGAGGACAGCACCCTGGTAGAAAAGGGCATTAGTTTAACCTTCATGAAAGGGAAGGTTGGTCCCAAGGTGCCCCGCAGTGACATAATGTTACTCAGTGACAACCATGACAAGTCAGAGGGTGACCACACATCAAACAAGAAATTGGGGAGCATGAAATTCTCAAAGAATAAAAGTATTAAATTCTTAAAAATTAGAAAACTCCAACCTGGTGTGGTGGTGCACACCTGTGCACTTGGGAGTCAGAGGCAGGGAGATCTCTGGAATGGAAGACCAGCCTACAATAGCAACTCCTACACAGCAAGTTCCAGGGCTGATTAATGAGACCCTGGAGTGACAACTTGGGGACTTCGGGTTCGTTTAAAAACACAGAAACATTATAAGAACGTGTTTTTGTTTTAATCACAGATGTGGGACATGGGGAGGCTTCAGATAATTTATAGCAGCTGACTGTGATTAGCCTCGTGCTCTAGCAGGGACCTGATTTTGCCAGCTGCAGATAGTTTCTGCAAGTGTGTGATGTTTGGGGACTTTTCAAGGGGAACAGAAATGCTAGAACACTAGGGAGGTAGGGGAGTGGCTGGTTGGGTGATAGGTTGCTGGTTGCAGTTTGTTAACTAGCCATGCACAAAGAAGAAACAAGAAGAGAAATTTAGATGCCCTAACAGCGGAAGATCAAACTTGCCCCAAGGAACTGTATGCCCCTAATCAGCAGGAAGTGGTCTAATAACATTTCCAACCCCTGACTTTATTCTTTCTCCTTTTGTCTGTATCCTTTTTCTCTCTTAACCGGTTAAAAGGGCGGAAAAAGGAAGAAGCCACAAAATAGCCAAGACCAGCTACGATACCCTTTCTTTTAAAAAAATTTTTTTTGAGAAAATTCTATGCATTATATATTAGCAAGTCACACTGGTAACAAGTAAGGCAATTTCGTGATGACCAATTTTTCATACAACCGATGGAATTGGGAGCTAGAGGTTAAGAGTGCTCAGGGATCCAAGTTTATTTCCCAGCACCCACACTGGGCAGCTCACAACCATCTGTATCCCCAGCTCCAGCAGGATCCAATGCCTCTGGCCTCCACAGGCACCTGCACTCACATGCACACATATAGGAAATTAAAAATAAGATAAATCTTAATGGGGAAACTTACAGAGTCTAGTGTAAGTCCCTGGACTATCGTAATCCTAGAACTGTTTTATAAAACCTCAGAGAAGGAGATTGGGGCATTTGTGCTTGGCATGAATATTTCTTATGGGGAATAATCTTAACAACTCACCCACTTGAAATACCGAAAGGAAACCGCTGTGTGGCTATTGTAACCCACTGCCACAGCCCCCCTGGCATTTAGCAATACAAATATATTGCCTTTCAGTTCGAGAGGTGAGAAGTCCAGTCAGGAGCCCAGGCTTTGGGGATCAATGGGAGGGAGACCAACACTTGCCTGAGATATACAAGGCCTGCATCTCATTCCCAGCAATGCAAAACAAAAACAGACACAGGAGTGGGTGTTGATGAGCTCAGACCGAGATAGTAACAGGACTGAAAGTCTGTCTCCTTGACAGCTTCAGTGCCTGGATGCTGCCTTCCTTTCCCTTGCTCCTGACTCCTGCTTCCTTTGAAACTAACAATGGCTGCCTCGGTCTTTCCCATGCTGCCTCTCCCTATTTTATGTGCCCTACTAATTAATTCAATTTTACTTATTTACTTTTTAAAGAAAATTTTTAGCCTAATTATGTGTATAGTTGGGAGGAAGGGAATGTGAACGTGAGTGTAGGTACCAAGGAAGACAGGTTTCAGATCCCTTGGTGCTGGAGTTACAGTAGGCTGTGAACCACGTGGTGTGGGCGTTGGGAACTGAACTTGGTTCCTCTGGAAGAACATTAAGCACTCTGAACTGATGAGCTATCTCTCTAGCCTGTTTATTAACTTTTTCAATGGAGTCTATGTAGCCCAAGCTATCCCCAAACTCATGTCCTCTGCCTCTACCTCCAGAATGCTGGAGTGAAGACATGAGTCACCAGGTCCAGTTCAGACTCCTACTTTAAAGTCAGTTAAGTGGCATTAGTAATTTCCCTTGTGATATAACATAGTCACAAATACCAGGGATTTGGAGCCTTCCAAAGCTAACCTACAATTTGCAAGATGGACGATAAACCTAGTAACAATATTTAAATCTATATTTGCGTAGACCATATATAGATATTACACATTCTTCTGGTGGGTTTTTGTTTGTTTGTTTTGGGGGAGTTGGTTCACTTTGTTTGCAAAATAGGGGATTGAACTTAGTCATCCTGCATTAATACTCTTCTGCATTCCAGCTAGGTGTTGGCGGTGCACACCTTTACTCTCAGCACTCAGGAGGCAAATGCAGGTGGATCTCTGAGTTAGAGGCTAGCCTGGTCTACAGAATGAGTTCCAGGACAGCAGGGGCTACACAGAGAAACTTGTCTCAAAAACAAAAACAGCTGAACTGAAAAGTATTGGCTCAGGACCCCCAAAATCAAGTTCTCGACACAAAAGAGATTTGTACCAGAGGAACAGAGGGAGAGAATAAGGACAAGGATAGGAGATGGAGGAAGAGGGTGAAGGGGAGGGGACCAAAGGAGAGAGGGGAGGGCAATGGAGAGGGGAAGAGGTATTTGTCCCAGAGTGGAGCAAAGGGCTGCCTCTGAATAGAGAGGAGAGAGATGTGGCCCAAGGGCAAACGGTGGTTTATAATGTAAAATGGGGAACCCCGTGTTAAGATGAGGTCTTTCATTTTAATTGGGCATGTTAATTAGGTGAGCCAAAGGGGGCTTTTGATTGCTGGACTTCAATATATTGATAACTGGACCTTGGTAGTCAGCCTCAGGAGGAGGAAGTAGCCAAATAGGGAAGAGACCTTGGGAGCTAGCTTTAGGGGTGTAATCTAATGGTTTCTTTTAAGCAAGGCAGAGGGAATGGGGGAGAAGGGCAAAGCCTGCCAGAGCCTCCGCGCTCGCACTCGGGTGTTCAGGCTGCCCAGAGTCCTTCAACAACAACAAAACTCTCCTGTATTCCTGAGAGGTAAACCAGTCCGTCAAGCATAAGTAGGCATAGAACTTCTCACAGGATTGATTCTGGCTTTCTGGATCCTAAAGAGTATTATTGTGCTGCTGTTTCTGACACCTTAAAATAGGATATACAACAACCACCAGTAGACGGGGCCTCTTGGGGAAGAATTAGCAATATCAAAAAAATTATCGCCGTTTTGTCAAAACAACTAACATTTACCCTGAAGACGCTAAAAATACTGGGTGCAAAAAGCTCCCTAGTACATATGGTCAGACCGCAGGGCCAGACATTGGTAGAGCCCTTGTCGAGCACAAGCTTCTGGGATACACATGCACACGCTGCAATTGATTTATATGGCAATTTATTTTCAATTAGTTCAGAAGAGCGGAAATAATGGCAAGGATTTGCTTCTTTTACTCAAAGGAAAAAGAGGGGAAAGAAAGGGGAGGAAAGGACAAAGTAAAGAGAGGTGGCTCAGCAGCTATGAGTGCGGCTTACTCAATGCTGAACACTGCCTTCAAGCTCCAAGACCCACAAAAACAGAGAGAACTGACTGACACAAGCTGTCCTCGGACCAGACCCCCACATTCTCACCATGACACACAAGCACGCGCGCGCGCGCGCACACACACACTCATTCACAAATATACGTGAGCACACAAAATAGAACGTGTAATAAAAGTTTTAAAGAAACAAATGTGGCCACAGCTGATGAGGGAAAACTTAACTTATTTAATTTTACTACTTTCTTATAAATGTGTTAAAACCAAGTTACTGTTCTGTGGGCAAAACAGCTTCATCAACAGCCTCGCCAACTTCTCCCATGGGGACACAGACTTAGGCAAGCGTGAGTAAGGGCTAGACACAAGTCCCAGGGGAACAAGGAACACCTGGAAAGCAGCTAGACAAAGAGACCTGGAGGCGATCAATAAGGGAAGACACAGGAGAGGGGGCTACGCCGCCAATCGGCCGCTGCTTCTTAAAGTCAATCTAGTCCCAGAGGAGAGGGATAGAGTGGCTACACTCTAAAACCCCCGGCAAGATTGTATCTCTTGAGACTCTGTCCTGATGACACTCCTTCCAGGAAGCGTCCCCCCACTCAGAGTGGATTAAGTGGCCAGCCTGAAAGACGCACGGATCCTGTGCACATCATGCAAATTCATCCGTTCACGCACTTATTCTGAACCAGTCACAGGTTGACTAAACGTGCGCGTAAACAAATCATGGCAGCGTTTGCTTGCACAGGTGAGGTCTCCTGCTCCTCCCGCTCGCTCGCGCTGCAGAAGAGACCCAGCACAGTACCTGCACAGTGTAGGTGCTTTAATGAACAAGAGGCTTGTCTTTAGCGGGGATAGGTTGTCAAACCTGTTGCCCAATGTTGGGAGAAGAGGGTAAACAGGAGGAGAACATGAGAACGTGTTTATTTGAAATTCTCCATCAAGCCCCAGCTTTTCCTCGCAGCCGCTTTCACTGACAAGCGATGGGAAAGTCCGGGGCGGGATGGGGAAGGTGTTCCTCTTTCTCCGGCGCTGGAAGGGGGATGCGAGGGCTTAGGAAGGAGCCTGCCCGCCCGCGATCCTCACCAGGTCAATGGCCACGACGTCCCGCAGAGCTACGACCCGCCGGATGGACTTGGGCGGGTTCTCGGTCAGGTAGATGAGTCGGTCGCTGAGCACCACGTACTTGAACGCGTGCTTCTCGGCGTCCGATACCACGATGCACGGCTCGTAGGCGCGGACCGTGTCGAACACCTCCGGAGGCAGGTGCCGCCGCAGGAACGCGTCCAGACGGCTGTTCGTGCGCCCCGGGAAGCCGGATCGCGCGGGGCTGGCCATGCGACGCCCGCGGCCGGGCAGAGTACCCCGGGTGGCTGCGACTCCACGACACCCAGTGGAAGCCGCGCGCCTGATGCTTCTGCCACCACCGCGTCCGGGCGCTGGGAGCCGGTCCGTAGCTTCAAGAACCCGCTCTGGAGTCAGGTTTCCCGAGCCCCCTGCCCCGCCCGGTCCCGCCCCTAGTCTTTGCCCCCACCTACAAAGCGATGGGCGGAGCAAGGCTAAGGTCTTTCCCGAAGTGTTGATTGACACCGAGAAGTACTCAAGGGTCTGGGAAGGAATACTTAGGGCCCCTTTTCAGCTACTGAGCCACATGGTCCCATACAAACTCACAAACTCCATTGATAACGGAGGCCAGTTGTTGGTTTTTTTTTTTAAGGGTTCACAGACTTTATTGGTTCAACAATGAACAGAAGAGAAAAAAAAATGTTAACTATTACTCAGGGGGTGTCAATGTAGACGTGAAAGCCACCCTTAGAAAAGCCGGAGGCCAGATTTTCTGTTAAAGAGAAACTTGAAACCGATGGGATTTTACCGATTTGAGAATCCTATAATTACCATGACACTGCCTGCTGCGACTTTCTAGCTTTGTCTTAGATGCAGGAGTCTCCAAGGACCCTTACAAATTGTTTCCGTAACTCAGACCATCCAAGCCATGCGTCTGTGTTCCCGATGCCTAGAACAACGCGGAAGATGAACGCCAGGTGGAAGGGTCCTCTGGAAGCTGATGGGTTGAAGGATGTGGATTATGTAGCCTTAGGACGCAGAGCAATAGAGGTGTTGTTTCACTCAGTTTACGAACTGGCCAGGAATAACGCGGGTGTGTGCGGTTAGCGAGATGAGAAGCAGAACAGAGACTTGCCCTAGGTGTGCACTTCCATTTTTATTTCAAATCCTGGAAAAGCCATCTTTCCCCCCACCCCCACCCCCCCACTTTCCAATCATGGAAAGCCCTGAGGATGGAGCTGGCCCACATTTGTAGGTCCAGCATTCCAGAGACAGGCCTGAGGACAAGTCATAAGCCGGGGGTCTACCTTTGTTGACCTAGAGAATTCTGGGTTCCCCAGCAAGGCCCTGTCTCAAAAATAAATACACAGAAAAGAGTCAATGAAACTACATTGTTCCTCTGTTTACTAATAGACCTCAATAAAATCTGATGTTCCTTATTGTGATTTATTATTCTCCCTTTTCATAGTTTACTATTATGAACGGAATATTGTAAACAATTCCAAATTCACCGTGGGAGAAGAGTATAAATGCGTTTCAGGATATAACCACCAGATATGGGGAACAACGCACTTTCAGCAGAGAAGTGCTTAAGCCTAGTTAAAGAGAAAGCAGTAATAGGTCAAGAGAATACATTGTTTCTTTTCTTAGCTTGTAGTTGCTAGGAGTGGGGAAGAGGTGCCACCAGCTGGCAGAATCTCAAATGGCCTAGCACTCAGAGTGTCCCCAGAGTCCGCTATGTGACTCCTCAGCCGATGGATAAAAAAGTGGTTCTCACCATGGGTACAAACTTCATTGAGATAAAGGACCTTTACCACTTTAAGCCAATAGAAAAACAAGGACCCTCAATTCTGCCTGATAGTTACCCTCACAGCAGTTATAGCATCAGAGGTAGAGAGTGAAGACCAAGTAAAGCCTGAAACCTGACTTCAGATCACTGTTCTGTCTCTGGGTTTCTGGTTTTATACCCTCTTCCTGGGACCTAGACAAACAGAATGTCCGAAGCATGTCCAGAAACAGGCATGCACTTTACTGTGTGTGCTTAAAAGCCCGTTAAGAAGAAATCAGCTTTTGGGGATCAAGACACCAACCTTAATAAACCTTAAGATGAAGCACAAGACAAAGGTACTGATGACCTCACTTAAGCTTGGCGACTCACAGAGAAGGCAGTGTCATGGTTTCCAGGTACTCCATGTTCCACTCCATTGCCAGGGAAACAGCAAAGTTCAGAGGGCAGGGATGGGATTAACCAACCACAAAGGAAAAATTACTAGATTTGGAGCCAGGGGGATTGGATTAGTACTGACACTGTTGTTTATCTGTGAGATTTTTAGGGAAAAAAATATTGCTTAACCTTTCTGAGCCAGCTAACCTAAGGCTAACCTTTCTGAACCTTAACCTAACCTAAGTCTCATCATATGTAAAATACAACTACTAACTCTTGCCTGGCCTGCCAAAGAGAGCAGAAGTGAGGGCCAGAGAGTACCTTACCTGCCAAAGAGACCAGAAGTGAGGGCTAGAGAGTACCCTGCCTGGCAAAGAGTCCAGGAGTGAGGGTCAGAGAGGTATAGACACTGAAGTGGTTTTTTTGTTTTTTGTTTTTTTTTTTTTTTTGGTTTTCGAGGCAGGGTTTCTCTGTGTAGCCCTGGCTATCCTGGAACTCACTCTGTAGACCAGGTTAGCCTCGAACACAGAAATCCGCCTGCCTCTGCCTCCCAAGCGCTGGGATTAAAGGTGTGCACCACCACCGCCCGGCACTGAAGTGTTCTTGTTCCCCTATGTTTTTCAAATCTCTCCAGAGGTAGCTAACCCAAATATACCCGAGATAAGTATTTGCTCCTTATCTTCTAAGCCTATCCAAACTCTGGAAACTTTAAGCACAATAGCTTCTGAGTAATCAAGCATTTGATAACCATTTCCACCAAAAGAATGGAGGGCTACCTGTGTGGCGCTAACCTCAAAAGGCACGTCATTGACTTCCATCAGAACAGAACGGAGTGGTGAGTCTTGAGTCCAGGGTTAGTGGACCGAATTAATTTGAAAAAATAGGATTTAGGAGCATAATGTTGTGAGCAGGAGAACTGGATTCACATTCTAGTCTTCCACCTCAGTAGTAAATGACCTTGAGAGTCACTCAATGTGAAATGTTAAGCTAGGTAACTGTTACCTGGCTAGCCTGTCATTATAAGAAAACTTTCTCTTGTCCAAGTTGATCACATATTTTGTTATGTTCTGGGTCCTTGGGAACCACTCACGATAGAAGTCAGTAGAACTACTTTTGTATAGTTATCCACAATATGATTGGACCACAATCCAGCAGCACTTCCTGCACCTGTGTATAAACTTTTATGGTATTTGCTTGTTTTTTTTTTTTTTTTTTTTTTTTTTGGTTTTTCGAGGCAGGGTTTCTCTGTGTAGCCCTGGCTATCCTGGAACTCACTCTGTAGACCAGGTTAGCCTCGAACTCAGAAATCCTCCTGCCTCTGCCTCCCAAGCGCTGGGATTAAAGGCGTGCGCCACCACCGCCCGGCGGTATTTGCTTTTATAAGCTGACCCTGGGTGGACCCCAACATAAGAAAGGCACCTGCACCAATATAAGAAAACATTTGTAATAAGACTTCCATTTTGAGTAGTGGTCAAATAAAGTTTAAGTTCCCAAAACCTCTGCGGAAGCTGACACCCTACTTGGCAGAAAGAGACATGTATGTGGGAAACTGACATCCTTGTTGTCAAGTTAAGACATGAGTGTTAGACAAGTACCATCTTTGTATAGACAAGTTAAAACATGAATATTAGGCAAGTCGAGTCCCTTGCCACAGTTGAACACCCCCAACCAATGGGATCAGGGTAAGTGTACAACAAAGACATGTTCTTAAGAAAATCCCCCTATTCTTAAATCCTGACTGGTGGAATAACTTAGCACAGATGTTTGTAGATCTCAGGCTTTAAAAGCCCTGTAGGATCTTAACTGGTCACAGTTTAGTTCCCGAAGCTGGACTGTGACCCTAATTGATCAGTCCTGGGGCATTTGCTTAATAAAATATCCCTGCCTGACTAAGATCAGCGTTTTTGTGGTCTGTGAGGCTATTCCTGGACCCCCAACCCTCAACACCTCAGTTTCTCTGTCCATGAATGAGAGCAAATGCTCTGATACCAAAGGATCATTATGACCAGCAATGCTTGAAGCAAACTTAGAGACAGGGTTGAGGCTGTGATTTACTGGGAAAAGATTTGACAAAAGAAGTACAAGATCAAGAAATGAAAGACCAGGCATGATGGCATGTACCTGTAACCATCCACTGCTTATACTTTGTAGGCAGAGACAGGAGGATTGCTACAAACTCAAGACCAGCCTCGCCTACGGAAAGGGACCGTCTACGGAAAAGGGACCATCTTGAGAAAACAAAGACAAAAGATCAGGTGCCATCCAGGTGTGGTGCCCCAGGCCTTTTATCTCAATGTTCAAGAGGCAGCAACAGGCAGATTTCTGTGAGTTCAAGGCTGGCCTGGTCTATATACTGAGTTCTTGGACAGCCAGGGTTACATTGAGAGACCCTGTCTCTAAAACGCACACACACACACACACACACACACACACACACACACACACACACACAAACAAGTACCTAACAGTAAATACTATTTGAAGAACAAGGGCTAGTGGAATGGCTCGGCAGTTAAGAGACTTGTTGCAAAATCATAAAGGCCAGAATTCAGAGAGCAACACACCAGGGATCCCACAAACTCCTGTAGCTCCTGGTTCCAAGGGATCTGACATCCTCCTCCGGCCTTTGAGCACACATAGATGCAGGCTCAGGCACCAGGAACAGACATGGCAGGAATGAATTAAATCTTAAGTAGAGTAACTTCCACAAGCATGTGACGGCCTTCTGTCATTATCCCCCTCCTTACAAAGTGTCAAGTTGAAGTCACTCCTGGAATACTGATCTAAACTTTTTTGACTTCTGACCAAAGATCAGAGTCGAATATAAAGACCCTGCACACAGTAAAGAACAGCATTTTAAACTCATTTATTTGATTCTGGGTTTTTTTTTTTTTTTTTGGTTTTGGTTTTGGTTTTTAGGGTTTTTTTGTTTGTTTGTTTGTTTTTGTTTTTCGAGACAGGGTTTCTCTGTGTAGCCCTGGCTGTCCTGGAACTCACTCTGTAGACCAGGCTGGCCTCTAACTCAGAAATCCACCTGCCTCTGCCTCCCAAGTGCTGGGATTAAAGGCGTGCGCCACCACCGTCCGGCTGATTCTGTTTACTTTTGTTGCTGGGATTCCAACCTCACACAGAACGGTCAGGGGCTGTTCCTCTAAGCTATATCATCCGCTAGAACAGCGTTTTGTTTTGATTTTCATGTTATGCAGTAAAAGCGTCAAACTTGAGGTGATTTTTCAACAGGTCTAGGGATCTCTAAGTTGCTTTATTTTGCTTTATTTTTCTTATTAGTTTTTGATAGGTCTCTGTGATGGTTTGTATATGCTCATTTCATGGAGTGGCACTATTAGAAGGGGTGGCCTTGTTGGAGGAAGTGTGTCACTGTGGGGTTGGGCTTAGAGATCTTCCTCCTAGATGACTGAAGATGCCCAATCTATTCCTGGCTTCCTTTGAAAAAAGATATAGCACCCTCAGCTCCTCCTGTACCACGCCTGCCTGGATGCTGCCATGCTTCTGCCTTGATGACAATGGACTGAACCTCTGAACCTGTAAGCCAGCCCCCAGTAAATGTTGTCTTTTGTAAAACTTGCATTGGTCACGGTGTCTGTTCACAGCAGCAAAACCCTAACTAATACAGTCTCATTTATTCAAATTAAAACTAAAGACAGACAGTACACATGTACACTTGAAAGCTGTGGTAGGTGAGTAAAATCTGAACTTCACGAGGTGACAGATGGCACTGGAGAGTTGGTGAGCACATGATGACTCACAACTGTAACTCCAGCTCCGGGGGAATCCTGTGTGCTCTTCAGACCTGCGTGGGCACTGTACATGAATGGCGTACTTACATACATGCAGACAAAACACACACACACATAAAATTTTAAAAATAATAAAAAGCCGGATTCCTTTAAGAAGCTCTGAATTATTCTACTTAGGATTAATGGATACTGTTTATTTAAATATCTATGATAGCCTTCAGATAACATACAGAAGAGAAGTCTACAAAACCTAAGGGAATATGCAAATGCTATCTAAAAACATTTTCTAGATATATGCAGAGTGAGGGATCTTGGAACACTCAGGCTTGGGACCTTTCCATCAAATCCCTCCTCCCCTCAGGACTCTGGTAAGAGTCAGAGGTGACAGAGGACAGCACAGAAACAAGGCCTTCTGGACACAGCGGGACTGATGTACATATGAACTCACAGACGGATGCAGCATGCCCAGGGCCTGCATGGGTCTGCACCAGGTGGGCTCCTAGAGCTGATGATGCCTCCATCCCTACTCCGGAAGTCATCTCCACCATAGATAACCATTTGCAAAGTTTTCTCCACGGGTGTCTCACTGGGGGAACAAATATCCTTAAGGGTAAGTCCATGCCCAGCAGTAGATGCCAACAGAAAATGAACTCAACAGCATCTTTAGAAGTACCTTTGTCTCTTAATGTTGAATCAGAGAGTTTTATTTTTAACCTTACAGACCCTTTGTATATACGTGATGGCTTCCATGTTTTGCATGTCTATGGGATTCCTAGGTGTGCAAACACGTGTGTCTCTGAATGCGTGTGTTTCTTAAGCTTTTTCTTTGGCTCCTTTTCTTCTGTTTTGTCCTATTCTGATTTTTTTTTCATTTTTGCTTTATCTCACTGTGTCTTATTTTATTGATACTCCTTAGAGGACTGTTTTCATATATATACATTAAATATTAAATATTTAAATTAATATTAAATATTTAATGTATATATACATATATATTATATATTATATATATTATATATATATATATTATATATAGTATATATTATATACTATATATAGTATATAATTATTATATATATTATATATAGTATATATTATATATATATATTATATATAGTGTATATATTATATATATTATATATATTATATATAGTGTATATATAGTGTATATTATATATATTATATATAGTGTATATATTATATATTATATATATTATATATATATATTATATATAGTGTATATATATATATTATATATAGTGTATATATATATTATATATAGTGTATATATTATATTATATATATATATATTATATATATATAATTATATATATATATAATATATATATATATTATATATAGTGTATATATATATTATATATATTATATATAGTGTATATATATTATATATACATATATATTATATATATTATATATATATATTATATATATATTATATATAGTGTATATATTATAATATATATGTATGTATGCAGCACATGCATGGGGACTTGGGGTGCACCTCTGCATGCCCAAATGTGGAAATGAGGGGGTGTCAGGTGTCTTCCTTCTTATTCTCCATCATAGTTATTGTCTTGAGACAAGGTCTTTCTGAACTGACTGGCCACCCATATATATATATATATATATATATATATATATATATATATATATATATATATATATATATATAGTATGTGAGTACACTGTTGCTGTCTTCAGACACACCAGAAGGGGGCATCAGATCCCATTACAGATGGTTGTGAGCCACCACGTGGTTGCTGGGATTTGAACTCAGGACCTCTGGAAGAGCAGTCAGTGCTCTTAACCACTGAGTCATCTCTCCAGCCCCAGAGGGCTGTTTTCTAAGAAGACAGACAGACAGAACGGGAGAGAATCTGGATGGGAGGGGAGGTGGGCAAGAGCCAGAAGAGGTGGGGCGGGGGAACCCTAATCAGAATATACTTCATGGAAAAAAATTCATTTTCAATAAAAGGGGAAAAAGACACAAATGGATTAAAAAATAAAAATACGACTGAAAAATCTTTTCTGGGGCTGAGGAGCCGGCTTTAGTGGGTAGGGCACATCTGTGCAAACATGAGGACCTGAGTCTGCGTGTCCAACAGTAGGTTAAAAAGTCAGAGCTGGGCTAGAAGGCTGCTCAGTGGCTAAGAGTACCCGCCTTATTGCAGTTCCAGAGGGTTGGACTTCAGTTCCCACCACCCACAGGGCAGCTCTCAGACATCTGAAAGTTCCAGAGGATCCAAAGCCTCTGAGAGCACCAGGCATGCACCCGACGCCCAGATATAATACTAGAGGCAAACAACCATACACATAAAATAATAAAATGAAATCTTTTTAAAAGCTATATATAGCTTTTAATGAGTGAACCATGCCTGTAACCCCAACATTTAGGAGGAGGAGAAAGTGGATCAAGAGGGCTGGGTGGCCAACCAGTTCAGAAAGACCTTGTCTCGAGACAATAACTATGATGGAGAATGAGAAGGAAGACACCTGACACCGCCTCATCCCCACATTTGGGTACGCAGAGGTGAACCCCAAGTCCCCACGCGTGTGCTGTATACACATAAAACACACAGATTTCTTTTCACAGAGTGACTCATCAATCCTTTTATTATCCCCTTCCCAGACTTCCGTGCTAAATTAGAATATGTAATAAAGGGGGAGGAGCTGGAGAGATGGCTCAGCAATTTAGAACACTTATTCTTGCAGAAGACTCGGGTTCGATTTGCAGCATCCACATGGTAAGTGTCTTAGGGTTTCCATAGCTGTGAAGCGATACCATGACCAAGGCAACTCTTATAAAGGACAGTATTTAATTGGGGCTGGCTTACAGGTAGAGAGGTTCAGTCTATTATCATCAAGACGGGAGCATGGCAGCATCCAGGCAGGCATGGCGCAGGAGGAGCTGAGAGTTCTACATCCTGATCTGACTATAGCCAGGAGAAAAACGACTCTTCCCCACAAGGTTGAACTTCAAAACCCACCCTCACAGAGACACACTTCCTCCAACAAGGCCACACCCACTCTAACAAGGCCACACCTCCTAATAGTACCACTCCTATGGGCCAAGCATATTCAAACCACTACAGTAACTCACAAGCATTCCAAGTTCAGTTCCAGGGGACCCATCGCCCATTTTTGACAGCCATGTGCACCAGGCACTTACATGATATACCTATTCTTGCACGTAAAATTAAATAAAATTTTAAAACTTAAAAAAAAATTGCGCCGGGCGGTGGGGGCGCACGCCTTTGAGCCCAGCACTTGGGAGGCAGAGGCAGGTGGATTTCTGAGTTCAAGGCCAGCCTGGTCTACAGAGTGAGTTCCAGGACAGCCAGGGCCACACAGAGAGCATACCTGCTCTACTTTTTTCCAACCTTTCCTTTCCCAAAGGTCTGAAACACCTAATCTTCCTACATCCGGTCCCAGATTACTGGGGATGCGGGAAAAGCGAAAACCGCCATGATGGGTGGTTTAGTTATTAAGTTATAGCTTTATATCATGGTTTAGTTATAGCTTTATATCATGCTGGGATCAACCCTAACTAAGGCTTGGTGCATGCTAGACAAGAACTCTACCAACTCACCACATCCTCTCAACTTCTCTTCTAGCCAAGAAGCCTCCTGCGAATGAGCTGCTTCTCACCATGGCATTCGGCTCCCCGAATGACGCGACGCACAGCAGGCAGAGGATGCGACACAGAATTCAGTGGTTAGGAGTATACGACTCTGTTATTTTTAGTTCGATTCAATATATCTTTGCAAATGTCTGCTGAAAAGGTATTATACAAAACCAGAATCTGAATACTTCTTTCAGTCCGTAAGACCTAGCTACTGCAGCAGAGGAGGGTGGAGTCTATCCATAATTGAGAGGCAGAGCCAAGAAGATGTGAGCTCTCTAACAGCCTCAGCCACTCAGGAAATTTCAGCCCAGCCTAGGCTACCCGAGATCCAGTCTCAAGAAACAAAAATAGCTATTTAAAAAAAAAAAAAAAGGATCTGTGTGTGGTAAGGGTACTCCTTTAAGAGTCCTAAGAGTCCTAGCTCTTAGGAGGCAGAAGCAGGCAGATCTCTGTTGAGTTCAGGCCAGATGGGGCTACCCTGACTCACAATAAAATAACGAAAGTCCTGGCTAACAGTCTAATACATAAAACAACCATGTAAATTTAGTACAAAGCAAAATCATTAAAGTATGTTAATGGAGGAAGAAGTTAAAAAAATCGTTAACACAATCTGGAAGGCTTCAAGATGGAGTCAGTTCAGTCACTGCTCAAAGAGGGAGCGCAGCTGTAAGCAACCCCTCCCCCATTTTGAGACAGGATATCACTATGTAGCCCACCTTGGCCTCGAACCCACAGAGATGAGCCTGTCTCTTCCTCCTGGATACTGGGACTAACATGGGGTTAAAGGTGAGTGTTAATTCTAACTTTTTTTTACTCCTTTCTTTGGAGTTGCTTTTAAAAAGTTTTATTATGAAACATACAAAGTACAGAATTTTCTTATATCCTAAAAATTTAGAAGAATAAAAAGTCACCCCAGCTATAGCACCTAAAGATAACCATTTCATATAACAGATCTATTTCTTTCTTTGTTCCTTCTTTCTTTGTTTTTTATTGTTAAGATTTATTTATTTGGGCTGGAGAGATGGCTCAGCGGCTAAGAGCACTGACGGCTCTTCCGAAGGTCCTGAGTTCAAATCCCAGCAACCACATGGTGGCTCACAACCATCTGTAATGGGATCCGATGCCCTCTTCTGGAGTGTCTGAAGACAGCTACAGTGTACTCACATATAATAAATAAAAATTTATAATAATAAAAATTTATAATAAATAAAAATTTATTTATTATATGTGAGTACACTGTAGCTGTCTTCAGACACTCCAGAAGAGGGCGTCAGATCTCGTTAAGAACAGTTGTGAGCCACCATGTGGTTGCTGGGATTTGAACTGAGGACCTTCGGAAGAGCAGTCAGTGCTCTTAACTGCTGAGTCATCTCTCTAGCGCCCCCCCTTTTTTTTTCTTTTTTTTTTCTTTTCTTAAGTTCAAAAGAAGCTTTGAGGGTCTAATATAAAGTGTATTATACGTCTGAATGTGAGCACACTACCTGCACACAAGAAATAGAGAAAGTGTGTAATAGAAACATTAGCAGTACAGAATGGCTGACTCTAAAGGCACTTTCATCCCAGCACTCAGGAGGCAGGCAGATCCCTGAGTTCAAGACCAGCCTGGCCTACAGAACAAGTTCTAGGACAGCCAGGGCCACACAAAGAAACCCTGTTTGGGGCCTGGGGAGCAATAGAAGCTGAAGCATGGCGTGGTTCTCTTAACACTGAGAATGCAGAATCCGGAGAATGAAGACTTCAAAGTCGTCCCTGACTAGACAGTAACTTAGAGGCCAACTGCATAAGACTGTCTCAGCAAAGGCTGGAGAGATGGCTCAGGGGTTAAGAGCACTGACTGCTCTTCTGAAGGTCCTGAGTTCAAATTCCAGCCATCACATGGTGGCTCACAACCATTGATAATGAGATCTGATGCCCTCTTCTGGTGCATCTGAAGACAACTACGATGTACTTAGATATAACAATAAATAAATCTTTAAACTGGAGTGAGCGGGGCCAAGTCAGAGTGAGCAGAGGTCCTGAATTCAAATTTCCAGCAACAACATGATGGCTCACAACCGTCAGAATGCAGTGTACTCATACAAATAAAATAAATAAATCTTAAAAAAAAAAAAAGACTGTTTCAACAAAATAGAAAATGGGCTCTTCCAGAGGACCTGGGTTTGATTCCCAGCACCTACATAGTGGCTCTTAACCATCTGTAACTACAGTTTTAAGAGATCTAACGCCCTCTTCTGGCATTCATGGGTGTGTGTGTGTGTGTGTGTGTGTGTGTGTAATGTACAAACATACATGTAGACAAAACATCCACATACATTACATTTTTTTTAAAAATCAGAATTTAAATTTTAAAAAGTGGAAAAGGGGAACCACTACATGGAAATACAGAACTGCATTATTGACCGTGAAGAAAAAACCCATAAAGGGTCACGAAAGATGGTGTGTGAGTAAGAACACCTATCTCCAAGCTTAATGGCCAGAGTTCAGCCTCTGGGATCTACTTAGCAGAAGGAAAGAATCAATTCCTGGAAGCTGTCCTCTGACCTCCATATGTAGGCGCCTTCCCTATGCACAGAAATGAATAAAATGTGTAATATAAAAGTTAGCAACGATAGGAAGGATGACAGTAATGGCCCTGTGATATGTGGGACATTCAGAGGGAGAAACAGCTACCAGGCAGCCACTGCATGAAGATATAGTTTGTGGAGAAGCCAACCTAGATTGACCAAACCCACTCAGTCAGTCAACTGGTTCTCCAGCACAGGAGCGAAGATTAAAAAAAAAAAAAAGACTATTAGACAACATGGCAGCATGACCCCAGTTGATTCTGAGTCTGAAGGAGGGTTTAATAATTTCCAATCCACTTTTATACCAATTTAATTACATGCAGGTATTAAAATTGATAGTAGTACAAAGAGGAACAAGCAAGACAGTAAACACAAAATAGTCAAGGCAATAAGCAAAGTCCCTTGACAGTTGTTTCCAAGGCTTGTCAGAATGACCACAATACCTGAGCCTACTTCCTTGTCCAAGCCCAAAATCTTGCCTGAAACCTGCTTCTTTCTTTCCACCCTAAGATTAAAATTCCTGACTTAACCTACTTCCCTATTATGCCCTAATGTCGTATTCCTGCTTGAAGTCCTTGTCTTTGTTCTTGGTCAATGTCAAGTTCCTTGGCCAAAGTCAGACTCCTTCCAAGTGGCACAGCACCCCAATAAGGCTCTCCACACTAGATATTAAATGTTGCCTTAGTCTCATTGGGCTGCCATAACAAACTGCTGAGGACTGAGAGATTTAAATAACAAACAGTTTTCTTTTTTTAAGATTTATTTATTTATGTATATGAGTATACCATTGCTCTCTTCAGACACACCAGAAGAGAGCATCAGATACCATTACAGATGGTTATGAGCCACCATGTGATTGCTGGGAATTGAACTCAGGACCTCTGGAAGAACAGTCGGTGCTCTTTACCACTGATCCATCTCTCCAGCCCCCACAAACAGGTTTCTTAAAGTTTTGGAGTCTGCAAATACAAGATTAAGGTATTATACAGTGTCTGTGGAGGGTCTCCTTTTGGTATTTCCTTTTCTTTCCTTTCCTTTCCCTTCCCTTTCCTTTCTTTTCCCTTCCTTCCTTCTTTTCTTTTCTTTCTTTTGTTCTTTCTTTCTGTCTTTCTTTTTTGAGACAGGGTTTCTCCATGTAGCCTCTGCTGTCCTGGAACTAGCTCTGTGGACCAGGTTGGCTTCAAACTCAGAGATCTATCTGCCTCTGCCTCCTGAGCACTGGAGCTAAAGGCTAGCACCACCGCCTAGCCAAATTTGTTTTCTTATAACCTCCAGTGGTGGAAAGAAATGGGATCTTTCATTCATATATACGTGTGTGTGTGTGTGTGTGTGTGTGTGCGCGCGTGTGTGTGTGTATCACACATATATTAAGGGAGTTCCATCCACCCTTATGGTCTAATTACCTTCCCAAAGCCCCACCTCCAAATACCACCACAGTGAAATTAGAGTTCTTACATGTGAATTTGGGGGGAGCAGATCTTACGCTGTGGGTGCAGAACTTAGAAGTAGCCTGGCATCTGGTACACTGGCTGATGCCTGTAATCCCAAAACTTGGGCAACAAAAGAACAGTGATAAGGTCGTGATGTGTTCAGGGCCAGCAAAGGCTACACAGAGAGTTCTAGAACAGCCTTACCATGTGAGGTGTTGTCACAAAACAAAACAACCGAAAGTATAGAACCAACTGTAGGGAGTTAGCATAGCACCAAGTGCTAAAGCTACAGAAATGGGTAACCACTGAAAACGGCTTGGGTCCACAAAAGAAAATCAAACAACCCCAGTGTAGCCCAGAGGACAGGAATAAGAGAGCAGTTCGTGTGGCTGAAGAAAACAGAGTGGAGAAGTCAAAGAAGATAGAGGAAAAGGATCACGGTGTCAGACATTGAGAGCAAAGAGAATCTCAAAGGTGAGAGAACTGAAAGAGCAGTTGAAAGAAATGTTGAAAGAATTAAGAAAGCTGGCCACTGACTCATCTCGGGTGTCAACCTGGACTGATCTGGAATCAACTAAAACCCAAGCGGCCTGTGAGGGATTTTCTTGACTGCATCATTTGGGGTTGGGAAGACCCACACAAAATCCGGGGCCACACCTTTTTGGTGGCAGTCCACATAAAAGGACGTGGAAGAATTTTTGCTTTTTTGCCTGCTTGACCTCACTCTTGCTGGGAAGTTAATTTTATCCTGTTGCTGAGACATTCCTTCTCTGGTATTAGAACCCACTTCTTTGCTATGCCTAGGTAGACTGAAGATCAGCGGCTCTCTAGGCATTCTCAGTGACTCCAGCACTGGATTGGGCTGCTGGGTCATACAACTACTGGGTTCTTGGCCTTTATGTTGAAGATGGCCATTATTGGATGACCTGGACCATGGCCCATAAGTCACTCTAATAAATCTCTGTATGTGTATGTATATATATATATACATATATGTGTGTATGTATATGTGCATGTATGTATGTATATATGTATATATATATGTATATATATATATATTCATTCACTGATCCAGAATATATATCCATATATATATACATAATATATATTGATTCACTGATGATTTATTTATTTTTTTAAAGATTTTGTTATTTATTTATTTATTTATTTTTATTAGGTATATTCTTTATTTACATTTCAAATGTTGTCTCCTTTCCTGGTTCCCAGCCTCCTCCCCCCTGGAATATTTTATGTATGTGAGTAAACGTCACTGTCCTCATACACACCACAAGAGGGCAATCGGATCCCATTATAGATGGTTGTGAGCCACCATGTGGTTGCTGGGATTTGAACTCAGGACCTCTGGAAGATCAGTCAGCACTCTTAACCCCTGAGCCATTTCTCCAGCCCCGATTCACTGATTTATAATATATTCGTATAGAGATATAATATATATTCCCGCTATCGCTTTTCTTCCTTTAGAGGAAGCCTGACCAACCCAACTGAGACACTGGTAGGCCTTTCAGTAGAAGAAGACATTGCACAGAGGCTGAGGAACAGATATGGTTAGTAGAGACAAAAGATTCTTCAGGGAGTCCAGACTACCAATTTCCTGCTTCTCTTCTGACCAATGAATGAGTTTAGAGCAGGTGTCTTCATCTGTGAGGGTAACATGTTGGAGATGCTAATTCTTGAGTTTTCCCCACAGTGGGACACATGGGAAAAGATAGTGAAGGTGCACCGTGCACCACATTCTTGCAAGCACTCTGGTGACTGAAAGAAAGGGGAGGCAAGGACAAAGCCTGGTGGTTCACTGAAATCCCGGCTGAGACAGGAGGGGCTAGCCTGGGGTACCTAGCAGAATCTGCTTCTGTAGACAAAAGGAGTGGGAAGATGTGTAACAAAACAAGGTGAAAAATTTTTAAAAAATCAATGTTGTAAAAAAATAAAAAGGCTTTTGAGTTCACAGTTCTGTAATATCACCTGTCGTGATGGACCTGCATGAAAGCCCAGGGCTGACAGGACTCTTGAGAGTAGACTATAATTACGAAGCACATATCAGTTACTGGACATCTATGAACTCCAGACTCTTCCACTATAAAATGGAATAGGGCTAGAGAGATGTCCTTGTGTCCTTACTGCTCTTCCAGAGGAACCTTGTCAGGTGCCTCCCAACTGCCTGCGAGCGGCTCCGGTGCCAAGACATCCCACACCATCCTTTGGCCTCCTTGAACACCTGCATACACGTGGCATATGATACAGACATATAAATAAAAACAAAAAAAATATAAAAAATAAAACAGGTTAATAACAGTATCTATCTCCCACACAGCGGCTCTGAGGACTAGTGTGTAAATGCTTAGAGCTACGTCTGCCGTGTAACACATCCTCAAGCATGTCTACAAGATGTGATGTCACCGCTATATGCCTTCTGCTAAAAGGACGAGCGTTGATTGCCATCCTTATCTTAGACCATCTGAGGTGAGAAAGTGTGTATCCCTTCATGTGCAGGACAGCCAGTACATAAGATGGTCATGCTAGTGTCCCTCTCAGACCTTCTCTAGTTGGAGTCCATACAACATTTCTGTAGTGGCTATTCCTGGTTGTCAACTTGACTATATCTGGAATGAACTACAATCCAGAATTGGAAGGCTCACCTGTGATCCTAATCTGGAGGCTGAGAGATACAAGTTTCTGACCTGGATCTTGTCTTGGAGATCTTGAGGCCTAGTGGCTATGAATCCCAGAAGATTAAGACAGGGAGATCTCTGAGTTCAAGGCCATCTGGGACAAAGCAAGTCCCAGATACAGGCGTGGTGGCACACACCTTTAATCTGGGCCACACCTTCTGCTGGAGACCTACATAAGGACATTGTAAGAAGGAAGATTCACTCTCTTCTTCGCCTGCTTGCCTTGTGGGACTGAAAAACTGCTAGATCCTTGGACTTCCATTCACAGCTGCTGTTGACCATTGTTGGGGAATTGGACAATAGACTGTAAGTCAACAACAAATTCCCTTACTATATAGAGACTACCCATAAGTTCTGTGACTCTAGAGAACCCTGACTAATACAACTTCCTTATTTACTCTGAAAGAATGAGTTTACAAGACAGGAAGAGAATTCTTAAATCCCATTTGAACTGTAGGAAAGGGCCAATGTTACAAATAAATGAACTGTAGACAAGCTGTGGGTACGTGCTGTATAATGCTTAATAAAATTCTCACAAATGAAAAGGATGTAGTCATAATAATTCTTAAGGAAGAGGAAGTGAAGTATGCTGAACATATATATTGCAGAACCTCTTAAACCAGGGTTAGTAATGGCTAAGTCTCACAGATAAAGTAAAAATTCATGCAATAACTCATTCGAACTGGAGCAATGGACCAGCCTATGCTAGACTCAGGACACAATTTAATCATGCATGTGTGTGTCTGTGTGTGTGTGTATGTATGTGTGTGTAAGCATGAAAGTGCAAGTGTGTGTCATATGTGAATGCATGCAGACGCTAGAGGTTCTTATCTTCTGGAGCTGAAGGCATAAGTGGTTGCAAGCCATCTAATGTGGATGCTGGAAATTGGTGAGGTTTGAGAGTTGCGACGCAAACCACTCAGACACTCATCTCAGTCAAACTGGGCTGGTTTATTGAACACACACTCCAAGACTGATCAGTCAGGGATGCAGTCTAGATCCAGAAGCTAAACTGTGACCTACAGAGCTTTTAAGTCCGAAATCCACAAACATCTGTGCCCATTTATTCCACCAATCAGGATTTAGAGACAGGAGACTTCCTTGAGAACATCTCTTTCTTTGTCCTCATTGGTTGGGTCATTGAACGGTGGCAGGGTGAGACTTGACTTGGACTAGCATTCATGTGCCACCTTGCCAACCAGGATTTCATGTTTCGTTCTGCCAAGTAGGATGTCAGTTCCTAGAGAGGTCTTGGGTCCAGGCTTATTGTGGCTATCTATACAAAGCCATTCTAACTTTCCTCTATTTTATTGTTTTCCAAGAACGCCAAAGCATAGAACATAAGAGAATTTCGGTTAACAGTCACCTCAGGCACAAAGAAGTTCCTAGTAATGGCACATATGAAAGTTTCCTTGTAACATTAGTAAAGGCATAAAATGGTTGGCTATGCAGGCAACAGTTACCCAGGCCTTAACAGGAATCAGACTCAGGTCCTCTGCAAGAGTAACTCTTAACCGCAGATCCATCTCTCCAGCCCTGCAGGTGATGTTTCAAACAACTAAAGGTGTTATACAAGGTTAAAGGCTATGCACGAAACTCTGTGTTTTGAACATGGTCAACTGTTGCACAAGAATGTCCTCTTAGGCAAACAACGGCCATCTTGGGGAACTTGCAAAAGGTCATAGAGGGTAAAGCCAGGAGATTCTCCTTGGAGTGTGCAGCCAACCCTTACCACCTATTGTACATACCTCTGTCCAAACTGTACATGGCCTAGGGGAGGGGCTAGTGTATGTAGGCGGGGCAAGGCTGAGGGGTGGGGGGGGGTTCATCTATGTGGCCGAGAGAAGCCTGTTGCAGGATATTTGATGACACTGTGAACCCCGAGATTGTGTTATTTACTGGAAACACGTGTTTTTAGTTGTGGTGTGGCTCGGCCTTTGCCCACGCCTTTGATCCAGGAGCTTTCTGCTTGAATGTTGTAAACAGAATTAAATAAAGTCAAGAGGCGGGCGGAGCAAGCAGCCGGTTGGCCGGAAGTGAACACGGGATTATTAAGGAAAAAAAAAAAACCATAGAGAGTAAGAGGGAGCTGGGAAGACAGATAGAGAGACACACAGGAAGTAGAAGGGAGGGACGTTCAGTTTGAAGAAGGTTTTTGTTTTGTTTTGTTTTGTTTTTTTGAGACAGCTTGAGGGAGGGGATTCCTGGTGGGATATTGGCTGAGGAGGAAGATCAGTTGGGTGCTTCCTCTGCCTCTCGGAACTAGTAGGCTCCAGAGTCTTCGTTGGTAAAATCGATTTTGTTAGAAAACAACAGAAGTCATCATCCCTGATGGGTAAAGGCCTTCCCAGAGCAGCTTTTTTAAGAGAGAGGAGCACCCATACTCAGTAAGTAACCCCTTACTCATGCTCTGTAAGTAAGCCCAATAAACTCCTGGGTTCCCCACACTGAACTTTGATAGAGTCTAGGTGGGCTTGTCCTTTGGACCTTAGGAAGAGGGGTAGACTTTAAGATTCCCCCGGGAAGGAGTTTTAGTAACATAAGTAAGTGTAGCTGCTAAGTGGTAACATCAAGTTTTATCCTTCCGTTCCCTTCTCACCTTGCCCGCGAGTTTTGTTAGCTCTTTTTGTGGTACTAGGCATTGAAGCGAGGGTGGTGGATGGGAATCACTGAGCTATGTATATCCCTAGACCTCTTCATTTAAAGCTAGGGTATAGCTCTTTTGCCCCTGGCTGGCCTTGCAGTTGAGATCCTCCTGCCTCAGTTTCCCAAGCAGCTTGGATCACAGGCTTGGAGAACAGGTCTGGCTCATTCTTAGCGGGAGCTAGAGGCAAGGCTATGACTACACTGAACCTGTATTCAACACGTACTGAATAAGATATTCAGTCTAACTGTTGGGCTAGGTGTAGTGGCACGTACCTTTAGTCTCAGTACTTGTGAGGGAGACAGAGGTAGTGGGATGGATCTCTGTACATTCAAGGCTAGCCTGGTCTACTCAGTGAGTTCCAGAGCAGCCGGAGCTACATTGTAGAATACTGTTTCTAAGGAACAAAACAAAATCTACATGTTGGATGCGCTGTAGTGTTTTCCTTCACTGTGTGGTTTTACTCCACAAGGTATAAAGGGGAATTGAAACATTCCAACTCGGGAATAAACTCTTTAAGCTCAGGAAGTAAACAATTCAATGATTTCCCCAGCAACTAACCAATTAACAAAGCCATCCCCTCCCCCATACTATACACTCGTAGACAAGCCGAACAGCCTGGGACCTCTCCCACCTGCTGTCTTCCCATTGGACAGTACACACCAGGTGATCTGTCACTTACATAGAGGTAGGCTCGCTGAGGCCGCAGTCTTTTTTTTTTTTTTTTTTTTTTGGTTTTTTTGAGACAGGATTTCTCTGTGTAGCCCTGGCTGTCCTGGATCTCACTTTGTAGACCAGGCTGGCCTCAAACTCAGAAATCCTCCTGCCTCAGCCTCCCAAAGTGCTAGGATTAAAGGCGTGCGCCACCACCACCCGGCTTTAAAAAAATCCTTGGCAGATTGAACCTTTCTGAATTACTGGAGAGGCCGCAGTCTTTATGTCATTTCTGCTCCTGTAAGTAACCCCAGGAAAAGCCATTGGTTCAGCAAGCTTGACTTTTGTGCTATCCTCACTTTAGTCTGTCATCAGTGCCGCATCTGGGTACCTATCTGCAGTGAACAGATGTGTGTTCATGTATCCCCAGAAAGGTGTCACCCAAGATATGTCTAACACGTGTATTAAAGTTATCTCATAAAGTAGTCAGACCTGGTGGCAACCCGGAACCCCAGCACTCCGGAATTTGGGGGAAGAGAACAGGTAAGGCCAGCAAGTTTCAGGCTAACCAGAGCTACACAGTGAGCCCCTGCCTCTAAAAGTTAGCCAAACCTTACCCTCAGAGGCTGGTACTGTGGCACTCTATATAAAATGAGTCAGTTGGGATGGACTTAAAGTAAGATACACGATGCCAACACTAGAGGAGCGGGCTTAGGATTTAGATGAAGCTGCAGGACCTTATACCGCTCCCACACAGTAACAACAACTCGGGATCAAATAAACAAAGCGAACGTAAGCACAGGACTTCCTACGGAGGTTCTCCCTCTCTTTCTTCATTTTTTGAGACTGTTTCTCCCTAGTCCTGGCACTTGCTCTGGAGATCTGGCTGGCCACTAACTCAGAGATCCACCTGCCTCTGCCTCCTTAATGTTGGGATTAATGGTAAACGCCACCATCACCCGGAATGCTTTCGGGTTTTCTCTTTCTCTTTCGTTTTTTGTAGGCAAATTTAGTAATATTTAAACTGGGCGTGGTGGCTCATGCCTGTGATTCCAGGATTTGCGAGATTTAGGCTGGCCTGGGAAACTTGAAAAATGAGTGAAAACCAGCCCGGGTTATGGAGTGTGATCTTGCCTCAAAAGCAAAACAAGTAAATAAAAATAGTGGATTTTTAAAAACTGTCAGATCAGCCGGGCAGTGGTGGCGCGTGCTTTTAATCCTAGCATTTGGGAGGCAGAGGTAGGCGGATTTCTGAGTTCAAGGCCAGCCTGGTCTACAGAGTGAGTTCCAGGACAGCCAGGGCTACACAGAGTAAATCGTCTCGAAAAACCAAAATAAAAAAAAAAAAAAAAAAAAAAAAAAAAAAAAACCAAAAAACTGTCAGATCCTTTAAGCTTCTGGACTCTTGACACGTGGAACCACTGGAAAGGAATTCAGCAACAGACTCAACACGTGGTTTGAACCACATCCACTTTTCCAATCTCAGGATCTCCATCTGCCACCTGACCAGGCTCTTCTAGAGGAAGTGAAGAGTAACTAACTCACGCAGACGTTCTAAGCGGGTCGCAACGTGGCCGGTCTTTTAAAAGCTTAGCGCTCAGTAACCTGGCGCTAGGAGGGAGGGATGCGATCTCCCAGCATGCACCACAGGCCCGTCGGTCACGCCCCCTGAGAGCTCCTGGGAGCACGTGTGCGGTCCTCCGCTCGGAAGTGTCCCATGCGCATTGCACGCTGGGAATTGTAGTCCCCCGGGCCCAGCCCCGCGGGCGGCCGTCTACACTCTTCTTCCATGAGGCTGCTGCTGGCGCGGGTCCGCGCGGCACGACGCGGGGGGCGTGCCTCGCGCTGACTCAGCGGCGGCGTTAGCGGGCCCTGCGCAGTTTTCCTTCCAGGGCCGCCGACTCCGCCCGCCGGCTGGCCAACCTGCCCGCCCCGCTCCGCGCCACGCAGGAGAAGGCACCCGGGGAACGCCAAGCGCCGAGAGGAGCGCGGCCCGGGCCGGCTCCGGCGCTAGCGCTGCGGCTGTAGTGGAGGACTACAGCGACAAGGACGTGGGCCGTTCTCCGTGCTCCCTGCGTACGGCGCCGCTCCTTGCGGCTGGCCGACCCTCGGGAGTACAGGCGAGGAAGAGATATTGGAGTGATGGTGACTGGAGGCGGAGGGCGGCGGGCCGGGGACCCTACGTGGCCGGGCGAGCCGGACTTGGGGTTGGGGACGATCGGTGGCGGCCGCGTCCCTAGTGCGTGGCTGCCGGTTGCCGGGTGTTTCATCACCCGAGTGGCCACGAGGCTTCGCCCAGGGAGGAATCCGGGCTAAGGATAGGGGGCGAGGCCGGCCTAGGAAGCTGCCCCCCAACCCCATTTGTGATAGTTTAAGAATGCGTCCCATCAGTTTAAGCTCTAGGGACCTCAGAGTTGCTTCGCTTCCCACCCTGGGACAAATAAGAGAGAAAGTGTTATTTCTGCGTAGTTATTTGCCAGCAGGGACAGCCTTTTCCCCTCCATGCTTCTTTACAGTCTTGCAGCAGTGGAGAGCTTGATGTTTCCCTGTAACCTGAAAAACGAGTACTTTTTGGAAGCCTTAATTAGTTGCTACTGGGGGAAGTTACGTTGTATTAGAGCGACTTGTCAACTTGATGTTAAAAGGCTGGAAAGATTAAGTCGATCTTCAAACAGGCTTAAGTAGGTGTGGAGGAATTTTCCACATTGTTTGATTCTTCTTGACTTAATGGCTGAGGAAAAAAAATAAGGCTTCCTATTTTACGTGTATTTCTCGCCCCCGCCCCCACCACATCCACCTTTGCAGGTGGTATAACATATTTGCCATATTGTAACAATGTTTAAGCCTGCAAGGCTCTGTGTAGGGCAGCATACTAAGCGTCCTTTCCCGGTCTTTATTAGGAAGTTGTTACCTTTTAACCCTGTGTATTCAAAGATGGGTGATTTACAGTTTCATTTTATTTTGATCTAATGTTTTTTTCCGAATGTGTTGAGGGCGAAGGTTTGTGAGGGGATTCCTTTTCTATGGATAACTGTAACAAGTTTGCTGAGGATTTGTTGTTGTTGTTGAGCGTGTGCTCGGCCGGGCCTCTTATTATTTTTTTTTTCCTCTTGTCAAGATTAGTGTGAAATGACAAAAACGCTTAAGCAGTTTTCCCCAAAGCAATGGATAATTTAAAGGAACTGTAGAGGACTTCTCAATCATGGGTTTGCAGACATCCTTACACTGACTTTTCTCTGAGCATTTATAAGAGGAATTCTACTTTAAGAATGTTTCAAGTAGTGCATCCTGCTAGCCTACCTCTGAATTTATACCCTATTGGAGGCATGTTTTGCACACATTGTAGTCTTTCGGACTTTGCCCCTTTTCCTGCTGACAGAATGGAATGCTTGTGTGTGTGTGTGTGTGTGTGTGTGTGTGTGTGTATAGCTTCTGTTTTTGTTTTGTTTTTGAGACAGAATCTCACTGTAGCTCTGGCTAGCCAGAATATCCATATGTAGATAGACCAGGTTGGTTTTGAAGTCCCAGATCCCCCTGCCTCTACCTCCCTCAGTGGGATTAAAAGGCTACTTTGAGTGACTGAGTGGTTTTTTTGGTGTGGGTGTGTGGTTGGTTTTTCCAGCCCGGGTTTCTCTGGGTAGCCCTAGCTGTTCTGGAACTCTATAGACCACGCTGGCCTTGAACTCAAGACATCCTTCTGCCTCTGCCCACTCAGCCCTGGCATTAAAGGAGTGCACCAACACCGCCTGGCTGGTTTTTGTTTTTTATTTCCAGGATTGGAATATAAATCTAGGACTTACAAAAATTACGTATATTTATCTTGTATATGTACAGATGTGTACGCAAAGATGCAAGCTCTATGTACATGTATGAATGTGTGCATGTGCTGTGTACATACAAAATTCTCTTCCATGATAAGGATCTAGGGAATCAAGAGTCTTTATCCCTGAGCCATCTCACTAGTTCAAACTAGTTCAAACCCAAGACCTGTGTTTTTAAGTTTTAGGAACATAGCGATGCATGCATATTTCACAATGATTTTTTTTTTTTTTTGAGAACCCAAACTGTCACATGGTAGACCGTGAAAGGGATTATCTAATCCTGATTTGATGGGATCACATAGAGGGTCAGAGCTCAATTGCTGCATGAGTTGATATTGAAGTTGAATATTGAAGGCCCTGTGGGGTTTAGCCTTGAAGCTGAAAAGAGCCTCGAGTGCCCGGATACGAAGTGGGGTGTTCCTGAGAGTGTCATATCAAGCGTTGCTGGCCTTCCTGAGGAGCGTGAGGAATGGTCAGGGGTTGTTCAGAACTGTTTGTGTCTTAATCCTGTCGGCAGTAGGAACTTAGGTTGCTTTACTGTGGTCTGCAAGGTTGCTATGAATGATCAGTGGAGGGACTTAGCTTAGATACAAAAAGATCAAGGAAAACAGAAAAGTGTAGAGATCTGCAACTTGGCCCTGGCTTCACCACTCCTAAAAGGCTGCACGGGGCCTCCATTCATCTCTTGGTGTCTTTACATTCTCTGTCGCTCTAATAATTTAAAAAATGATAAGTAAAAAAAGATGTATAGCTTTATAATAGGAAAATAAGGATATATCTGTATGTGCTTATATGTAGGCTTGTATATATGTGCAGATGGAAGGTAAAAGTCTATATTAGGTGTCTTACTCTGTTGATTTTTCAATATATAACATTTTTTGACAGTTTCATATATGTCTATAATACATGCTGCCTATTTTCCTACTTTGCATATTTGTCAAAACTCCCCACCCCTCCTTATTTTTTGAGATAGGGTCTTACTGAACCTGGGGCTTACCAGTTTAGAGTAGCTGGCCAAAGAGCTTTGGGGATCTGACTATTGTTCCACCACCACTATCCACCCCCACCCCCAACACTTCATGCATATTTCTAGAAGAATTCGTTTCTGTACGCGTTGCAGGACAACACCACCTGAAAGCTTTAATGGCGTACTTGCTTAGAGTCTGCAAAATTATGCTGCTGTTTGCTACAGGGTCTACTCTTGTTCTCATGAGGTCTAGGCTCTGTGAGTTTAAGGTGGGTTTTGACTCTCCAGGAGCTGTGTATTGTCAGCCACTTGTCATATTCTAGATAATCATCTTTTGTTTTCTACATGCAGATGATTGTGGATTCTCCTGTGGGATTAGAAGCCACGTCTGTTGTGATCGGGAAACTCCAGGAATAGCGGCAGAGATGGACGAACAGGCTCTTTTAGGGTTAAATCCAAATGCCGACTCAGACTTTAGACAAAGGGTAAGTAAGTCAGGGTAATTATATTTTAAGGCATGCAACCACAAACATGCATTAGAGGGTTTAGACAGCAAACACATCTGGTGATGGAGCTATAATTTGAATAAACATTAATAAAACCAGGCAGATTTGAGGCATGTTCTGAATATTGAAACATCAAGTGTTGTGATTTTTTTTTTTTTTTTTTTTGTTAAGCTGGCTGAGCCAGCATCCTGAAATCGGACCTGTTAAGGCAGGTCTTTCTGCAATATCGGACATTGCTAATTTCTGCAACATTGTAACACAGTTACAAAGACAGAGAGAGAACTTTGTAGTAGGCGGTGCGAGTTTCCTTTGTAGTTGCTTACCTTGAACTGTAAGTTGCTTAAGTCTGAAGTTGGTGACAGTGAGCCTCCTTGTTATTTATATCTTAGTCTTTGCAGACTGGAAGTAAGCAGTTTCGATATGCCACACCTTAAGTTATATAAAACGATTCTGTGATGAAATCCATTAGGAGATGCTGGTATATGTGGATAAATCTAAACAATTAAACCCAATGTAGTGTATGAGTCTAATAAGTACTGTAGCTGAGTGATAAAAGAAGACGCTAAAAGAACAACCAGCCTTTAATTAATTTTTAAAGACGTGAGTGTTCTGAAGTTTGGGATCAAAGGAAGTGGGGTTATTCTTGTAGCAAAGGAGAGAACCTGTTATAAATGAGCCAGAGTTAACGATCTTACTATGTATTAGACTTGTTTGGCTTTTACATGTTTTAAGAAAAACAAAAGTTCCCAGGCAGTTTCTGATATGAAGCCTACCTCTGCCGATTAGAAGGAACTAACCCTCCAAAGAGAGCAAATAATAGGAAATGTGGGTGTCAGCATCTATTCAGAACATCAAAAATCTAGCAGTCAAAACTAGGCAGTGGTGGCGCGAGCCTTTAATCCCAGCACTTGGGAGGCAAAGACAGGTGGATTTCTGAGTTCGAGGCCAGCCTGGTCTACAGAGTGAGTTCCAGGACAGCCAGGGCTACATGGAGAGACCTGTCTCGAAAAACAAAAACAAAAGAATAATAAAATAAAATTTATTTATTATATATATGAATACACTTGCTGTCTTCAGACACCCCAGAAGAGGCCATCAGATCCCATTACAGATGATTTTGAGCCATCATGTGGTTGTTGGGAATTGAACTCAGGACCTCTGGAGGAGCAGTCAGTGCTCTTAACCGCTGAGCCATCTGTCCAGCCCAACCACCTGCTTTCAAAGTAGCTGAAACATCACACTCTTAACCTCAGTCTGCTTTGGTGTTGCATGCCGATTATAATTAAAAGTTTTATGTGTGTCAGATGATTGGGGGGGTTTTGTTTTTATAGTGCTGGGAATTGAATCTAGTCAAGGGCTCTACCACCGAGCTTTGTGCTTATTTTTTTGTCTTTTTGGGGTTTTTTTGTTTGTTTGTTTTATTTCATTTTGTTTTTTTGTCCTGATTTAGTTTGGGGGAATTTTTGTTACACTTCAACTCTGTGGGGACCCAGGGATACTTTTTTTCCAGCCTCCCTTGCAAACGTGGTTCATCTTGTTTGAGTCACGGTCTTGCTGTGTTAGTTAGACTGCGGCCTGGTGATCCTCGCAAAGCTCAGGCTCACCTTGAACTTCCAGCAGCCCCCCCACCCCTGCTTCAACTTCCAGACTGCCGGGATTACCGCAGTATTCTACCATAACTGGCTTTTCTTTTAGGACATTCTTTTAAGAATGACTGTGCCCGTGGCATGTGTGTGGAGGTCAGAGGGCGAGTTTGTGGAGAAGAGACTCTCCTCCCGCTTTGCCGTGGGTCCTGGGATCACTCTAGAGTCACTCATGAAGAGCTTTGTACCTGCTGAGCAATCTCGCCAGTGCTCTCCTCTCCTTTCATTAGTGTTTGTTGGACCGGTTGGGGGTGCGGGTGGGGGCGGAGTGGTTATTTTCCATGAATTTATTTAGTGGGGGGAGAGCATCGTGAGCCTTGCCTTAGTTAGGGTTTTCATTGCTGTGCACAGGCACCATGAACAAGAACTCTTCTTATAAAGAGAGCATTTAATTGGGGCTGGCTTACAGGTTCAGAGGTTCAGTCCATTATCATCAAGGTGGGAACATGGCAGTGTCCAGGCAGGCATGGTGCAGGAGGAGCTGAGAGTTCTACATCTTCATCTGAAGGTTGCTGGCAAAATACTGGACTGGCTTCCAGGTAGCTAGGATGAGGGTCTTAAAGCCCAAGTCCACAGTGACACACCTGCTCCAGTAAGGCCACACCTACCTCCTACAAGGCCACACCTCCTCTAACAAGGCCACACCTACTCCTACAAGGCCACACCTCCCAATAGTGCCGCCCCTTGGCCGAGCACATAAAAACCACGCATGACTCTCTGCAGAAGTGTTCCTCCCCTGCCCGGTGGGCTCTAGGAGTCAGAGTTTATGCCCTCAACCATCTTGCTAGCTCCGTTATATTTGTTTTTCTGAGACAGTCTCATGTAGCCCAGGTTAACCTTGACTAAGCCATTGCAATTGAGGGAGGCATAGCCATTCTGATTCTCCTGCCTCATCCTCCCAAGTTCTGGAATATTAGGCCTGCCCCACCACATCTAGCACTTCCTGTTTGGTGATTTTGTTGTTTGTTTGAGACAGAAGCTGACGCCATAGCCCAGGCTGGCCTCTAGGTTTGGGCAGACCTACTATGGTGATTTCTCGAGTTGGCTGTAGGTTTGACTCACCAGGCCTGGTTTTTACCCCATTTTTTTTTTAATGCAGTCTTTTTTAATCCTGTTAATTTTTAAGTTCCAACATTCGTCGTTTTAAAAATGGAACGATTAAGTTACTTGTGTGTGCAGGTGTGCACCGGGGTGGGGGTGGGGCCACCAGGGCCACGGTGCTCTGATAGAGTCTGTTCTTTATTTTCCACCATACTTGGGTTCTGGTGGTTGAACTCGGTTCCCTTTTCCCTGGTGGGCCATCTTACTGGCTCTGTCCAACAGATTCTTAAAAAAATACGCCTTGGTGTTCATTTCCAGAAAAGAACAACGATATATTAGTGTTTTATTTTTGTTTTGTAGTATGGAATAGAGTTTATTTAGGGCATCAGTAGGGGAGTTGAGGGAGTAGATACAGAGAAAGGGAGGGAAGGAGAGAGAAGAGTAGAGTAGAGGCCGGGCATGAACACTCAGAGAGAGGGGGAGGGAAATGGGGAGAGAAGGGACAGGGAGGGGGGAGGGGAAGAAGTCAAGAGAGTAAGAGTTATTAGTGGTTTTAATATATTAATTTTTTTCGATAAAAATGTGTTCTGTGATGGGAATATTTTAGGTCTCTGGTTTCATTCGATTTCATGTTACGCCAGTGTGGGCAGCAGAATCGACGAAAGAATGTTGAGACAGTGAAGGTTTTTTGTTTTTTAAAGATTTATTCATTTTATGTATATGAGTACACTGCAGCTGTCTTCAGACACACCAGAAGAGTGCATCACATTCCATTACAGATGGTTGTGAGTCACCATGTGGTTGCTGGGATTTGAACTCAGGACCTCTGGAGGAGCAGTCAGGGCTCTTAACCGCTGAGCCACCTTTCCAGTCCCGACAGTAAAGGTTTTGATGGTCCTGATGCGGCAGCGCAGGAATAGTGAGAAGCTACCGTTGGGTGGGCTGACGGCATCCTCTCGAGTGTCTGTATGTCAGCCCGTTTGTGTGGGCATCAGTCAGCAACAATGCCAAGAATGCCCAGCTGGCTGTTGTCGGGTGACACAGGAGCAGGGTGGAAGAACCTGGAGATGACTTGTTCATCTTTGCCACAAGTTTTCATTCTGACGCTAGTAATACCTGGATTCAGAATCAAGGGACAAGCAACGGCAAAGACTTGTGGCTATTCTCACCCCCACCCCAGCTTCCCCAGCTTCGGTTTAAATAGCCATCTTTAGCTTAAAACCGTCTCTTTAATTTTTGGAGACAGGGTCTTATGTTAGCCCAAGCTAACCTCAGACTAGCTGTGTATCTGAGAATGATCTCCTGCCCACACCTCAGTACTTAGAGAACCGACAGGCCCCACTCACCTGAGCCCCACCCACCTGATGATGTGGTGCCTCAGGTCCTCTGTCCTAGCTCTGAGATGTTCCCAGTGATAATGTGTAGAAGCTGACATCAGACATGTGTACTTCTAAGTCAGGGACTGCCGCCTTCCGCAGATTGGGTAATCCGCTACAGTGGCTCAGGACTCCGGAAGGCGGGGCACCTAATATTGTTATAAAGGAAACAGCGAAAGGTGAGAGCGGTTTGGAAGGATCAGGGGCTCCCATGCCCTGGTGCCTCCTTCCTTGTCCCACACAGTGTTCGGCAGCCTAGAGGGTGGGGGCTTTTAGCAGGGCCACACCTCCCTCTCCTCCAAGTGCCACCCCTTGTTCATCCTAGATTCCTAGTCGGGTTGAAAGTTTCTGTTACTTTGTGTCGCATCTACTTAGGGTGGGAGGGGCTGTGTGCTGCACACATCCCTTCCCACAGCCTTTCTGGCTGTGTATACCTGAGTATGGATGCCCTTGGTAAAACACTGAGCCATTTCTTCTGCCATCAACATAGCCCAGTGATGTCCGCAGGCCGCTCTTGCTCCGTCTCCTTTACTGTAAGGAAACCAGCTTAAGGGCCTGGTAATTGTCACTGATCTTCTTTTAGGGGAGACCTGGACTTGGCCTGAATTGGATGTTTTAGCTTTTGTATTAATCTCAAATTGTTGTTGATTATTGGTTCGCTCCACCCTCTGTTTAGTGTGAGCGTCAGAATTCAATGTCAAACGTGTTACTTCGTTTTGCAATCTTTCAGGCCCTGGCTTACTTTGAGCAGTTGAAGATTTCCCCAGATGCCTGGCAGGTGTGCGCAGAGGCTCTAGCGCAGAAGACATACAGGTAATTAAGACAGATTCTCCACACTGTCTGGAAGGATCACCGTTTCTGTGAGGCATTTTAACTTTTTCTTTGGGAAGTGGTTCTTTGTTTTGTTTTTTTTTAAGATTCTCTGACTTGCCTTTTAGAAAACTGTTAGTAGCATGAAAAGAGAAAAATTGCAGACCAATTTTTCAGTTGGGAGTTGGTAAAGGTGAGCAACAGCGATATGTATCTCTTTTGTATCCGATATGTATCCGTTTGTTGTTTGTTTGTTTGTTTGAGACAGTGTTTCTCTGTGTAACAAGGCTTTGTAGATCAGGCCAGCCTCAAATTCACAGAGATCCACCTACCTCTGCTTCCCCAGTACTGGGATCAAAGGCTTTAGCCACCATGCCAGGCCCATGATATGTATCTTAATTTAAAGCTTTCACTTATAGTATACCAATATTCCGTTACCCTGTAAACTTTCCAGCATGGACCTCAGTGGGGGTGAAAGCAGATCTCAAAATATTTTTCTCCAGCTCTTCTGTCCCCGATCACTGAGGCCATGCCACATGGGAAAGGCTGTCCCCTGCAGCATGTCTCTCTGTTTAGTCTTTGAAAAGCAACAAGCAGTTTCACAGATATAGAACCGTGTCTGCTATTTCATTGTTAGTAACCTTAGCTTTCTACTGAAGAGGAGAAACTGGCAGAACAAAGCTTTGAGAAGCCCTTAGCCAGCAGGACTCAAGCCGCCGGCGGATGGGGCAGCGCACGCGGATGGGGCAGCGCACGCGTTTGCTCGAGGCCTTCCGGCGGCGGCGGCTGCGGCCGCAGCTCTGTTTGGTCACAGCCTATTCATTGACTTTGTGCAGAGACTCGTTTTCCTGAACATCATGAGTATCTCCGTTCCTACTCAGACTACTCTCAGGAGACAGTCTCCCTACACAAAGCCTGTCTCCCGAACCGTCCATCCCGACTGAATGACTGAGTGGATGCTTGCCCCCCCCCCCCCCGAAGGAATTTTGTCAGCATTGTTGACTGTATTACCTAACGCTAACGAAATGGATAATGGACAGGTGTTGTGGTTTTTCCACCCTTCTTCCTACCCCGTTTATTTTGTGTTTGGCTGGAAGAACACTGAGTAAGGACACTTAAGTTTCAAGTAGGCCAGAGATGGCGTCTTTGATTTGATCAGTCTCTTGCAGCTGTTCCAGGAACCTCGGCTCTCCACATTAGAGTTTTGAGGCGATGACCTCTCTTTACAACGTTGTGTGTTTAGGGTGTGTATTAGAGCTTGTGGTTATGTCGCTTGTAAAATATAATGGGACTTTCACATGTTGGGAGTTGTATTTAGAGCCTTCTTAACCCTTTAAGCAGAGGGCTTGGGCCTGTGGCTCATTGGTAGAGCCTTTTCCTGTAATTCAGGAGGGAGGCCTTGGGTAAGGTACCCAGAACTGCCTTACAACAAAGAAGATAGTAGTAATTAAGACAAATAAAATAGAGTTGGTCGGTAGAAACCCAGGCGAGAGGCCTCTCTTGAAAAACATCACAGTTATTGTTGGTATTTTGCCTTTGTTTTCCCCAATCCATTCTCTGATTATCTAATTTTCTTTTGCTTTTTCAGTGATGATCACATAAAGTTCTTCTGCTTCCAAGTATTAGAGCATCAAGTTAAATACAAGTAAGGGCATTTCACTGCTTTTAATCACCAAGGTTTGTTGGGATAGGAATGTTTTAATTTGCTTTTCCAACCTTGAGGAAACCAAAATACAGGTGGTAAACTAACGACGTAGACGTCATCTCTGGGCTGTGCACATATTGTGATTTATCCCTAACTAAGTCAGTCAGTCTACAGGCTTAGTCTGTAGACCACAGACCTCAGCACATAGTTTGTCTGAGAAATCACACAGCTCTTGTTTTGTCTGATCGAGAACTGAACGGAGAATCTGAGATCAATGACTATAGCCTATCTGATACTGTGATCTGTGCACTCTCCAATACTACGTTGTTTTAGGAACCCCGAATGCTATGCAGCGCCCCATTTCTAATAGGTGAGGTTTGCTTGGAGAAGCACAGACCACAGATGGGGCAACTGTTGTGTCTCTTTACCAGGTACTCAGAACTAAGCGCTGCTCAGCAGGAGCTCATCAGGAAGACGCTTCTCTCGTGGCTTCAGACTCAGGTAAAATAGTTGTCCGTCCCGTCCCGTGCCTCAAGCGGTCCGTTCCTTCATCTTTCATATCCAAAGTGCTGGTCTTGAAGATCCTGAGCAGAAACAGTGATAACTTAAGATTGTATTAATAACCAGAACTGTTGGACTTTCGGGAGCATGCTGTGTAAATGTTTTTTTGGACCCAGTCTTGTACTGTATCCCAGCTGGCCTGGGACTCCTGCCCCTGCCTCCCGGTGGCCATGATCAAAGGTGCCTGCCACCACACCTAGCTGGAACTTGGATTTTAAAAAGGAAATTCTTTATCTAAAAAAAAAATTAAGCTTATTATTATTATTATGTGCATTTGCCTTTGTGTGTAGGTATGCATACCTGATTGCAGGTACCCAGAGGATCCAGCAGAGGACTCTAGACTCCCCTCAGGTGGGGTTGGAGCTGGTTGTGAACTGTCCAGTGTGGGTTCTAGGGACTGAGCTCAGGTTCTCTGCGTGAGCAGTGGCTGCACCTCTCTGCTGAGCCATCTCTCTAGACCCTAGAGTTTACTGATAATTCTTAAACTCCGGCTTTTCTGTTTGGTCCTTAGAGCTGGCCTGTGCGACAGCCTATTTACAGAGGCCCCTCTATAAGAACAATAGGTTGTTTATTCGCACACACCTCCTAATTAACTGTAGTTAAACCTAACATGTAAAGCCTCGGGTTTAACCGGAGCCTCTTCCTTTAAGATCTAACCAAAGAAGGGAAAGCAATTGAATTTTTTCCCTTAGAAGAAATTACGTGAATTGTTAAAATTCTCTTCTTGAAACTTAACTACTGAGAGTTGTGGGTCCAGGCCTGTATCTCAGGGTTCAGAAGGCAGAGGCAGGAAGATTGTTGTTTTGCAGTCAGCCTGAAGTTTGTAACAAGTTAAAGGTCAACTTGAACTGCCTAGTAGACCTTGTCTCCTCCCCCCCCCCCAAATAAAAAAAATCTGAAAAAAACAAAAGAACCTCAAGGCCTGGAATGGACCTGGTGGCTCAAACCTTGATTCCCACATAGAGGCAAAGGCAGAAAGTGAGATCTCTGAACGAGGGCAGCCTGGGCTACAAGTAAGACCCTGACTCAAAACAAGCAGCCAGGCAGTGGTGGTGCACGCCTTTAATCCCAGCACTTGGGAGGCAGAGGCAGGCAGATTTCTGAGTTCAAGGCCAGCCTGGTCTACAGAGTGAGTTCCAGGACAGCCAGGGCTACACAGAGAAACCCTGTCTGGAAGAAACCAAAACAAACAAACAAAAAACAAAAAAACTAAGCAAACATCTCCTCAAAAAAAAAAAAAAAGCCAGGCTATGTATTTCTGGTAAGTGTTTGCATAGCATACAGATTTATCCCTAACACTGTAGGAAAATAAAAATTGTAAAGGGCAGCCATTATTCTTGTACAGTCATGTGACCAGTCACTTGCACACGTGGGTAAATTTGCACGGCTGTGCTGGCACTAATCTGAGAAGTGAAGTTTGGTTTCGGTTTTTGCCAACTAGTGATAAGTAGAAGAAGACAGGGTGCTTCTGAATAGTTCCAATGTGTCTCACGAATGTGTCTGTCTGTCTGTCTGTCAGATGCTGAATGCCCAGCCGGAGAAGACCTTCATACGGAACAAAGCCGCCCAAGTCTTCGCCTTGCTTTTCGTTACAGAGTATCTCACTAAATGGCCCAAGTTTTTTTTTGACATTCTCTCAGTTGTGGACCTAAACCCGAGGGGGGTGGATCTGTACCTGCGGATCCTCATGGCTATTGATTCAGAGTTGGTGGATCGGGATGTGGTTCATACATCAGAGGCAAGTCACTTGGAATGCACGGGGTTCGTGATGTAGGCTTTTGTAGGGGAGGCAAACGCGACAGAAAGGCCGGGGAGTCTTTTTCTTTGTCACGGGCTTAGTTTGCAGATGTTCCGAGCACCTTGAATTTGCTGACAGTGAAGTTTAACCCCTCCAGCCCCTAGATTGAAATTAGAGCATTTCTTAGGTCTTTAAAACTAAGCCACTGTAGTCTCCAGTAAAGTACACAAGTCTACTGGAGCTGCATAGCTCCTGTGAAATGCCATCCATACTTAATGCTTCTGAAGAGGGGAGAAGCAATGGCTAATGATGTGGGCGTCAGCGCCTCCTCCCCCTCCTCCTCCCCCTCCTCCTTCCCTTCCTCCTCCCCTTCCTCCTCCCCCTCCCCCCTCCTCCTCCCCCTCCTCCTTCCCTTCCTCCTCCCCCTCCCCCTCCTCCTCCTCCCCCTCCTCCTCCTCCTTGGGAGTCTGAGCCAGTCACAGTCCCCAAGCCCATTACTCTTCTCTTTACGCATCTCAGCATCTCCTTTGCGTTTTTTCTAAGACTCAGTTTGTTGTTGTAAAGCACCAGTAGTTGAATATGCTGTGTCATCTCTCCGGACTCCTTACGACTGAGGGGCACCCTCAGGTGTACCCCAGCCCTAAGCGGGGTAAGCAAGAGAAAGGACTGGCGAACCAGCACGCAGGAGGCCCAGCGTTTGGTCTCTGTCCTTCAATATAAAGATGATTAGTGCAGAGGGTGAGAGTTTTAACTGGATAATTCTAGCAAGCACTTGGGAAGCCGGGATGGGGGCGTCCCAGGCTTTCAGCCATCCTGAGTCTTTAAATGTGTAATAGTTTGATGATAGTAACTTAAATATTCATAAATTTAAAGGACAGTGTGCATTTAAGTCGCTGCCATTTCTAGATAGCTTAAAAATACCATGTTTGTGCAATATTTTGGAATAATTTCACATGCTTAAAATTTCTAAGCAGTGCTTATTTATAGTTTGTATTTAATGAACTAAGTCTGGCACCGAGGCGTAGAGCGGAAAAGGGAAACGCAGAGAATCACAGGATGTAATTTTAGAGCAGATAAATCGGAAGCCATGGTAAGGACTGTTGGCAAGGCTGGAAGTTTCCTGGAGAGGAAGTCACCGTGTGCCGCCGTACTCGGACGTCGAGTGCTGCCTTGGAGCTGACCCCGGCTTTGCTGCTTTGTTTGTAGGAGGCCCGCAGGAACACGCTGATAAAAGACGCCATGAGGGAGCAGTGCATTCCAAACCTGGTGGAATCATGGTACCAGATTTTACACAATTACCAGTACACTAATTCAGAAGTACTGTGCCAGTGCCTTGAAGTAGTTGGGGCCTACGTCTCCTGGATAGACTTGTCCCTTATAGCCAATGATAGGTGCGTATGCCTATAACTCTTAAACTGCAAATGTGCAGAGTTAGTGTCTAAAACTCGTCAACTGGAAACGCTAAAACTCTTATTCCCCGATCACCAGGTTTATAAATATGCTGCTAGGTCATATGTCAGTAGAAGTTCTACGAGAAGAAGCATGTGACTGTTTGTTTGAAATTGTAAATAAAGGGATGGACCCTGTGGATAAGATGAAACTCGTAGAATCCTTGTGTCAAGTATTACAGACCGCTGGGTTTTTCAGCATTGACCAGGTCAGTGAGTATCTTAAACGTAAGCTTTGAAAACTGTTAAAGACGCTAAACTACTGTAGCTTTTCCCTCCTCTGGGTTTTTGGGACTGTCCTTGGACTGACAGTGACCTCTGTACTCGGAGAGCCACAACTAGGATTGGCGACATGCTCCTTGCACACTTGGTCACACCCATCCTGACACTTGACAATAAGAATGGCGAGTGCAGGTTGCGAGTTTGCAGCGTTGAGGAAAAGGATTCCTAGAAACATGTCCCAGGTTTTTATATAGTTTATGTAGTGCGTGTCTGTGTGTATGCGTGTGTGCGAGTGTGTGTCCAGACAGAACAACTTCTGGACTCAGTTTTCTCCTTCCACCAGGGTGGAGCTCGGCCTGTCAGACTTGGTCCTGAGACTTCTTTTTATTGGTGGTAATGTCAGTAGTACAGCATTAGTAGGTTCCTTCTTTGTGGATCAAAGGTAGTTTTACTACCTTCTCCTGTCTTAGGTTAAGAAGAGAAGATACAAAACGGCAAAGGCAGAGCCCCTGTCTGTGGGAGAAAGGCTGAAGGATATTTAATAACCCAGGCCTGCCTGTAACACTGCCCGCCACTATGTAGCAACTTTGTGCCTTTGTAGGGAAGTTAAGGCCTAAGTGAAACAGTTTCAGAAAGGACTGTTGTAAACCCATACACATATAGTGTCAGCAGCGTTGATGTCGTAGACTCTGCTCAGTAAATTGAGGAGTTAGGGAAGAAGCTTCTAAAACCTCTTTTACTTAAGCACCCTCCCCCTGCCCCCTGTTTTGTTTTGTTTTGTTTTTTTTCTTTACAAGATTGGTAATATCCACAGGACGACAATCATTAAAATACAGTTGCTAATGGAGAAATGACTCAGTGGTTAAGAACACTGGACGTCCGTCTTCCAGAGTCTGTAACTGCAGTTCCTGGGGACCCAGTGCCCTCTTCTGGCATCTCTAAGCACCAGGCATACATGTTGTGTGGATGTACATGCAGGCAAAACCACCAAACATTTAATTATTTTTTAGTTAAAAAAACCAAAACAGTTCCTTTTAAAGCACTATTGGATGATGATGGTTGCAGAAAAACTCAAATTCTGATGATTTTTCTATCACAGTGACAAACTTGGTAGCTGTTGTCTTACTGTTGAGTCCAGGCAGAGGGAGGAAGCAGACTGTTACTGTGGCACATACACCGGCCCACACTGACCCCTGCCTGTCAGTCATGGATTGCGCCATTTGTCTTTTTAGATTGAACTCCGTAATTGGCTAAAGGTCAGAGGTTCTCCTCCTTCCCGAGGCAGAGGGTTGTAATCCATGTCTTTGCTCCTTGCTTATAGGAAGAAGATTTGGACTTTGTGGCCAGATTTTCTAAGCTGGTAAATGGAATGGGACAGTCGTTAATAGTTAGCTGGACTAAATTAATTAAGAGCGGGGCTGTCAAGAGTGCACAGGAGGCTCTGGAAGCCATTGAGACAAAAGTGCCACTTATGTTACAGCTGCTCGTCCACGAGGACGATGACATTTCCTCCAACATCATTGGGTTTTGTTACGATTATCTCCATATCCTGAAACAGGTGAGTCAGTGCTGTCCGTCAGAACTGATGAGAAGTGAAAATATAGAAAAAGTAAAAAGACAGACACACACACACACACACTGTGTTAATTATTTACTGTATTTCTTTTGTACTTTTTTAAGTTATTATTTTAAAAATTAAATTCAGACAGAAGGTGATAGAGTTCTGAGCTACCTTGGACTGGACGTGGTGAGCCTGAGCCCTGGAATGGGCTGCCCCAGGGTCACCCACTGCTCTACAGCAAGTTCAAGACCAGCTTGAGCAGCCTGAGTCCCTGCCTCCAAAGACACACATTCTTAAGTCATAAATACAGCCTGGGATTATTTTTGTTTTGTTTTGTTTCTGTTGTTTTAAACCTGAATTTGTCCCAAACACAGGTGGAAACATGTTAAATTACTTCCTCTGACAGTTATTTTCCAGTAACAGCATGAAATGTCATGGTGAAGGTTTTGAATCATAGCGTGTGGTACTGTGTAAAGATTAGTTACTTCCTTTATGACATTGAATGACAGGCCATTCCTATTTTGTTACATTTTTGCTCCCATGTATTAATTAATTATACTTGTGTTTCATTATGACTTTTATACATGCATATAATACATTTCAGTCCCATTCCCCCACCCTCACCCCCCGACCCCATTATCCATTCTTGTCCCCTCTTTCCTACCAGTACCTTTATCTCCTTCTTAGTCCTGCTTTGATGTCCTTTGGGGGATTTGTGAATTTCATTAGAGTTGTTCATAGGAGTGTAGGCGAGGGATTGTATACAGGAGCATGAGCCCCTTAGCAGAGGAGCAGAGGCTGCATTACTGAAGAAAATCATCTCTCCCTGTTTCTTAGCAGCTGTAACAGCTCCTGGTGGGAGGGTTAGGGCCTCACGCACCACCCTCCCTCCCCTTCCCACTGCAGTACGCGTCAGAGTGTTGGTGGCACAGGGACTGACTTCATGAGTGCAGAGGCCGCCTTGCTCATCACCCCCTCTGTGGGCTGGTTAAGTTTTGTTTGCAATGCTGGGAACTGAGCTCAGAGCTGGACCGTGCTCGGCATTCCCTGCCACTGAGCTACCCCTCCACTCCAGGCTTTCCAAATTCTTAGACATAGAACTGCTTACATGCAGAGTTTAAGGGATTTCAGCGTTGGAGAAACCGATCTTCCCACAGGGTGTTATCTTGGGTTTCTAAGCTTCATTTGCTTTGTTGTAGAAAGCAGCTCGTGATTGTGCATGTCTTTAATATCAGCTGTTGGAGTGACAGGTAGATCTGAGTTCAGGGCCAGTGTGGTCTGTAGCGTGAGTTTCAGGCTCGCCGTGACTAAACAGTGAGACTCTGTCTCACAGCCACAAAGCCTCCTTCGCTGCCTCACAGGGTTATTCTTTTAAAATAGATGACTTAAAAACAATCAGTCTGTGTTATTCCCTATATGTAAAGTTATTTATTAGACAAAATTATGACATCTTTGGTTTTTTTTTTTTGGTTTTTCGAGACAGGGTTTCTCTGTGTAGCCCTGGCTGTCCTGGAACTCACTGTGTAGACCAGGCTGACCTCGAACTCAGAAATCCTCCTGCCTCTGCCTCCCAAGTGCTGGGATTAAAGGCGTGCGACACCACTGACCGGCAAATTATTGCATCTTAATTTAGGAATCTCTTAACTGTAGATTTGCTGTCAAACTACTCAGCAGAAATGTGTATATTCTATTTTCATATTGGACCCCAGGACATGTGCATGATAGAAAAATGTTCTGACCCCTAATTGTACCAGAAGCTCTATTGTGTATATTTTAGAAGAATTGATTAGAAAAATACTTAGATAAGCAATTATAGCATCAGAAAACAAAATAAATTATTGTTTACTTTTTATTTTAAGCTTTCAGTGCTCTCGGATCAGCAAAAAGCTAATGTAGAGGTAAGAGGCTTCCTTTAAAGCAGTGGTAGAGATCTGTTATCCCGAGTTGGTCGGGGTCACTTAGCTGACTGTGAGAGAGGGGTTACTACTCAGAGGCAGCCACTCCACTGAGAAGCCACAGTCACGGAGTTCTCTGCACTCTGTGTTGGAGAATCTTTTCCCTGTGGTCCTTCCTGGGTGAATGGCCCTGGGGAGGGAGGGGCTTAGTGAGGCTGCTGAGTTTTAGGGACTTCTGGTGAGTTGCTTGTTTCCTGAGTCTAATAGCCTCAGGAGAAGTCTTGTAGCCTCCCTCCAAGGTGGACTCCACCGCATGTCAACTTCCACCTCAGTTCCTGTGAGATTCCCTGAGCCCTAGACATGGGTGAGACAAATTCCCATCTAAAACTGATGAACAGTTCTTTGTCTGAAGCCCACCTTGAAATGTAAGATCAACTTCCAGATAAAAGGAACGACTAACAGATGTTATTACTAATTTTAGGCAATCATGTTGGCCGTTATGAAAAAATTGACTTATGATGAAGAATATAACTTTGAAAATGAGGTAAGGAGTTTTGCATCAGAGGAAAACAAGTTTTAATTTTATTGTTTGTTTACAGCAAATTAGTATTTTATATTTTAGTTTTAGAGCCCTTTAAAACAAACAAAAAAAAGTGTGTTTTAATCAACCTTGTTTATACTGATGTAGTTATTTATTCGTTGCTAGTTTGGGGCAGCACTTACAGAGTCCTCTGAATCCTTAAGGTTTGGGAGGGTGTCTGGTAAAGTGCTGTGTAAACATTGAGATCAGAGCTTGATGACTGTAGAAGGCTGGATTTGGTGCTGCAGGCTTATAGTCCCAGAGCTGGGAAGGCGAGCAGGTAGACACTGAGTCCCAGGTCTTGATCAGAGAACATGCCTCACACACACAAAGTGGATAGCTCCTGAGGACAGTACCTGAAGGGTGCACATGTATGAGCAAGCATGCACATGCGTGTACACACACACACACACACACTTTCTAAGCTGGGAATGGTGGCACATGCCTGAAATCCCAGCAGTTGGCAGCCTTAGAAAAAAACACTGTCATAAATGTGAAGCCAGCCTGGGCTACATACCATATAGTGAGAGCCTTTCTCAAAACAACAGAAGATCCTATTAAAATCGTGGGGTTTGGGCTGCGGCTCAGTGGCAGAGCCTTTGCTTACTACTCGCAGGTCCTAGATTATGTCTGTAGAATGAAAGAAAAGCAGTACTTTCTAACGTTGAGTTTACCATCGACGTATCATTGATGGTCTTATCTCTGTTTACATTTAATCAGAGTGCTGGATGGAGGCCCAGTCAAAGGCCTCAAGTCACCAGCCAGTAGGGAGGACGAGGGTGGGACTTATCTTCCTGGACTTGTTCAGCTATAAATCTCGCCCAGAGTCGTGAGTGGCGGTGCCCACTAATTTTAGGGGCTGTCTACTGCTTTCTCGAAACCCGGGGCACGTGTTGGTTAGCCGTGTGCTAAGATGCTGTAGAATGTCAAAGGGTGACCGTGAGTGTGAGAAACACATCAGCCCCAGTCCTTCCTAATGATGCTAGTGCTTGGGGAGGACAGAGGGCGGGCGGAATCCGCAGGACCCGTACCAGCTGTGTACAGTCAGCCCTGCCCTCCATCGGCCTCATGACACGGGCCTTTGATGGTCACGGCTAATTTTGGAATTACTAATTAATGAGGAAGGGAAGTGCTGCTGGGCATTTGTGACTGAGATAACTGATGACTTACGTAATTTTAAGATCTCAGAATTAAATACATATTGCTGTGTGTGTGTATTGATAACGTGTGTGCATAAATATATAAAAAACGTTATTGTGTGTGTGTGTGATTGTGAGTGTGGGCCAGGGTATTGCTGTGGAGACCGAGGACAGCTTCTGGTGTTGTCCCTGCTCCCACACTGAGAGCTCCATGGCTGAGTCACCTTGAAGCTGGCGCCTTAAAACTTGACGGGGCTTTTAACTGTGTCACAGGGCGAAGATGAGGCCATGTTTGTAGAATACAGAAAACAGCTGAAGTTACTGCTGGACAGATTGGCTCAGGTGTCACCAGAGCTGGTGCTGGCTTCTGTTCGCAGAGTCTTCAGTGCCACGCTGCAGTAAGTTCTCCTGCCTGAGCCAGCGCTGCTCTCAGGTCCTGTCCTGTTCGCCACTCCTCATGTGCCTGCAAACAGTTGGCTTCCCTTCTGTAATATTTCCTGTCTCTACCTCTGTGGTTTAAGTTACGCGTTGCTTGGCAAAATTAGTGAATGAATGGTATGACTTTTTAATCATTCAGGACTTAAGGTGGTTATTATTAGCATATCAATTATACGTAATAGCTAATGGGTTTCATTGTGATATTCGTGTCCCATACATGCACACGTATTTCAGCCACCTTCACCCTCATGCCCTTCCTGTCTCTCGTCCCCTCCCACAGCTGTTGGTAACTCTGGGTTTCATTAGGGTGGGTTACGGGGACGTGGATAATGGGGGGCCCTTAGAGGAGCGTGTGGCAGTGCCGTTGAGAGGACTTTGTGGTGGGTTACTGTCCTGTGCATCAGGAGTCCTACAGAACGGTCACGTTGAGATCTCACAGCCGCATGATCCTGTGCTGCCTTGGCAGGAACTGGCAGACAACGCGCTTCATGGAGGTTGAAGTGGCCGTGCGGTTGCTGTACATGCTGGCAGAAGCTCTCCCAGTGTCCCATGGGGCTCACTTCTCAGGTGACGTGTCAAAAGCCAGTGCTCTGCAGGACATGATGCGGACGGTAGGTATACTGAGGACCCTCCCGGAAACGCGTGTGTCCCAGAGACACTGCTGTAACCTCCCAGGGGTTCTTGTGGTTAGGGCTTGGCATGACTTTACAGAGGGACTTTTGGATGCCGCAGTAAGCAAAAATAGGTTTCTTCGTTTCCCCTCTAGTTGGTGACATCAGGAGTCAGTTCCTACCAGCACACATCCGTGACCCTGGAGTTCTTTGAAACTGTTGTTCGCTATGAGAAGTTTTTCACAGTTGAACCTCAGCACATTCCGTGTGTACTAGTGAGTGTGCGCTGCACTCGGGTTTGAATGTCCATGTCGTGTTCTGTCTTTGTTGTGTTTAAGTTTTCTTAGAATTAAAAGGCTGTCTAAACCTGAGAGATAGTTACTAAAACCAGTCCGTAAGGGCCTACCTGTGTGTGATACAACATTACTTCTGTATTCCTGGTCCCTGTCTAGGACGTACAGTGGATTCGAGCAGAGTGCATTATGGTGCCGGGTGGTGGCGGGGCGCACCTTTAATCCCAGCACTCGGCACGCAGAGGCAGGCGGGTGTCTGTGAGCTCTAGACCAGCCTGGTCTACAGAGCGAGTTCCATGACAGCCAGGGCTGCACAGAGAAACCCTGTCTAAAATGTAAAAGGCAGCATGACAGTGAAGTCCTTAAACGAGAACAGAGCTAATGAGTGTCTCTTTCCCTAGATGGCTTTCTTAGATCACAGAGGTCTGTGGCATTCCAGTGCTAAAGTCCGGAGCAGAACCGCCTACCTGTTTTCGAGATTTGTCAAATCTCTCAAGTAAGTATCAGCTTTCAGTGCTGCGTGTGTTCGTGTGGAGGCCGCTGAGGGTGGATGGTGGTTTGGATGTCTGTGGGGTGAGGAGTACACGTGTGTCGTGGCAAATGTGAAGAAGAGGGGACAGCCTTCCCACTGTGGGAGCAGGGTAACAAACTCGGGCCAGCAGGGTTGCAGGCGACCCATTCACGTGCTGAGCCGTCTCCCTGGGCCATGGTGCATAGTTTTTTGTTGTTGGTTTTCTTGGCCCTGGAGATGACAAACTCCAGGTTGCTCTGCCTCCGTCTCCCTCCAAGCACTGGGATTATAGTTCTGCATGGCGATGCCCAGCTGGAAAGTCGTTTTAACACAATCTGTTGTATGCAGTGTTCTTTATAAGTACCCTTCTGATTGGAACTTACTAGGCTTACGGTCGTGGACATTGCCTCGGCAGTGCACCGCTGCAGAGCACCCAGACTTTCTAAACTGCTCCTAAGTTAGTGTCAGTGGTCAGAGTAGCTAGCGCAGAAGTAAGCTTTGGCTTCCTCGTGCTTAAATGGGATCATTCGGCGGCTTGTGAGCATCTTACTTACATATTGCTTTCCTTTTGATTTTATTCAGTAAACAGATGAATCCTTACATTGAGGATATTTTGAATAGGATACAGGATTTATTAGCCCTTTCTCCACCGGTAAGTATCTCCCCAGGTATGGCTGAGACCGCGCGTGCCAGCTTGGTTTCTCGTGGTGGGAGGGGCGGGGTGTGTGCAGAGTTTGCCGGGATCTGTTTGCCAACTTGTCTTGATAACGAGCACAATAGTGGAAGGAAGCTGGCAGTGTGGAGTGTGTTCTGATTCCTCTCTGTTGTTAAATGTAGCTGACGTATTTAATGAAGTAGGAAGACATTCCACTTCTAAATGACTCTCATGTCGGGATTGTGTTTGTCCTTCTCAATGCTTCTTAATTTGAAGTTTTTGTCTTCAGACTTAGTGTTAAAGTGCTAATCCTTCCAGTATCTGAAAGGATTTAGGTTGAGATGGTTTATAAGTATATTTTGATCTACATGTGGTTTTGATTTTTAGTCATATATGTATGCCCGTTTTGCCTGCCTGCATGTGTATCTGCACACCACATCTGTGTAGTACCTCCAAGGGCCAGGAGAGGGCGCCGGCGTCCCCAGGAGTGTGGTTACAGATGGCGGTGTGCTACTTGCCTCCTTGGTGTTGGGAGTGGAAGCCCAGTCCTCTCTGCAAGAGCAGCCAGTACTCTTTTGTGCTGAGTCACCTCTCCAGCCCCCCCACACTGTTGTGATGAAAGCAAGATAGCAGCATTCATTTAATGGAATTCTTCACCCTTGGCACCCAGCTCATGACAGCTTTTCTCAGCAGTTTGCTGACTTTTGCAACACAGGCATCCAAAGAGTCACATTGTATCAGATAGTGACCGTCATCTTAGGATCATCTGCCAGGTTGGCCAGGACCAAAGTTTAGTTAATTGATGTGCTCGTGTACAGGGCTGGGGTTTATCTCAGAGCCTCAGGCATGAGGACACAGGGTACCCGGAAGTAATACCTTAGCCCAGCACAAGATTAGAACTGAGTCTTTAACCTCTGCTTCCGTTTTAAGTTTCCTCCTCAGTCTGGGATTGTGACAGAAATTTTGTTTTTCTATGAGTACTTGACTTAAGAGCCAATGTGGTAGGTTCTATTTCCTGACTCTCATGCTTGATTAAGTTAAATATAAAAATTCCGTAACTATTCAGTTAAGACAAAGTCTCGTTGTAGGAGAATGGCTTCCAGTCCTTGCTGAGTAGCGACGATCAGCTCTTCATTTACGAGACAGCCGGGGCGCTGATTGTCAACAGTGAGTACCCCGCAGAAAATAAGCAGGCTCTAATGAAGGACCTCTTGACCCCACTGATGGAGAGGTTCAAGGTTCTGTTGGAAAAGCTGATGATGGCGCAGGATGAAGAGAGACAAGCATCTCTTGCAGACAGTCTCAACCATGCGGTTGGATTCGCCAGGTGAGCCCAGGTGCAAGTGAGATTGCAAAGCTGTGCGTCTGTGTGGGTAAAGGTGTGCTTCCTCGTAGGTAACGGTGTGATCATAGGTAAAGGTGTGTATCCTCATAGATAAAAGTGTGCTTCCTCGTAGGTAAAGGTGTGCTCATAGGTAAAGGTGTGTATCCTTGTAGGTAAAGGTGTGCTCATAGATAAAGGTGTGTATCCTCGTAGGTAAAGGTGTGCTCATAGGTAAAGGTGTGTATCCTCGTAGGTAAAGGTGTGTATCCTCATAGATAAAGGTGTGCTTCCTCGTAGGTAAAGGTGTGCTTCCTCGTAGGTAAAGGTGTGTATCCTCATAGATAAAGGTGTGCTTCCTCGTAGGTAAAGGTGTGCATCCTCGTAGGTAAAGGTGTGCTCATAGGTAAAGGTGTGCATCCTCGTAGGTAAAGGTGTGCTCATAGGTAAAGGTGTGCTTCCTCGTAGATAAAGGTGTGCATCCTCCTAGGTAATGGTGTGCATCCTCGTAGGTAAAGGTGTGCTTCCTCGTAGGTAAAGGTGTGCATCCTCGTAGGTAAAGGTGTGCTTCCTCGTAGGTAAAGGTGTGTATCCTCGTAGGTAAAGGTGTGCTTCCTCGTAGGTAAAGGTGTGTATCCGAGTAGGTAAAGGTGTGCTTCCTCGTAGGTAAAGGTGTGCATCCTCATAGGTAAAGGTGTGTATCCTCGTAGGTAAAGGTGTGCATCCTCGTAGGTAAAGGTGTGCATCCTCGTAGGTAAAGGTGTGCATCCTCGTAGGTAAAGGTGTGCTTCTTCGTAGGTAAAGGTGTGCATCCTCATAGATAAAGGTGTGCATCCTCCTAGGTAAAGGTGTGCATCCTCGTAGGTAAAGGTGTGCATCCTCGTAGGTAAAGGTGTGCATCCTCGTAGGTAAAGGTGTGCATCCTCATAGGTAAAGGTGTGCATCCTCGTAGGTAAAGGTGTGCATCCTCGTAGGTAAAGGTGTGCATCCTCGTAGGTAAAGGTGTGTATCCTCGTAGGTAAAGGTGTGCATCCTCATAGATAAAGGTGTGCTTCCTCGTAGGTAATGATGTGCATCCTCGTAGGTAATGATGTGCATCCGAGTAGGTAAAGGTGTGCTTCCTCGTAGGTAATGATGTTCATCCGAGTAGGTAATGATGTGCATCCGAGTAGGTAATGATGTTCATCCGAGTAGGTAATGATGTGCATCCGAGTAGGTAATGATGTTCATCCGAGTAGGTAATGATGTGCATCCTCGTAGGTAATGATGTGCATCCGAGTAGGAAAAGGTGTGCATCCTCGTAGGTAAAGGTGTGCATCCCAGTAGGCAGAACCTCTTATGTGGGTCTTTCTAACATGGACACAATCACTGTTTTCAAAGCTGAATCAGTTACTTAAAGGGTTGTATAACCCTTTGTCTCTCCCGTAAGTTAAAGGGACAGTCAGCAAAGAGGACAGAGCCTTGGCTAGCCACATGTTCATCATGAAGACGGTCTACATCCTTAGTACTCTGGATCCTGACTTCCTCAGAGGACGTCAGTCTTGTGTTTGAGGTTAGCCAAAGCGGCTGTGCACCAGCAGCACACTGCGACATTGTGCTTTACTGTTAACCCTTCGAGACATCCTGAAGCTCCATAGTGTTACATTGTATCTCAAATGCTCCATAGTGTTACATTGTATCTCAGAGCCCCGAGCCGGCGACTTCTCTCCCTGCATTTTTTTTTATTAACAGCATGGAAATTGAAGTGATGGCTGATAAGTTATCCTGGGAGGTTGGTCTACACTATGGAGTCCAGCAGAAGAGCCAGGCCTTGGGTGACATGACTAGCTTGGCTGTGAATGTGACTAGGTTGTTTGTTTAAATTCCTGAGTAACACATGCAGATTGCCTGATGGCTTGGTCACAGTGAATAAACACTTTCTTCCTGCAGACTCTATCAGGGTTTTAGAAAGGCTTGTGGGTAGGCACAGCTTATGTCTAACCGCATCTCGTTTGCTTAACTTATTCAGCATTTTGTTCTGTAATGATAATCTGGAAGCACTCATTTTCACACAACTGTTAACTAAGGATGGACTTGATTCAGTATTAGGCTTCTATTTTTCCCCCATACTCTGAACTTTTAAAGACTAACAGTAAACGGGTTGCCTGCTTTTTGGTCATGTAGTCGAACCAGCAAGGCCTTCAGCAACAAGCAGACTGTGAAACAGTGTGGCTGCTCCCAAGTCTACCTGGACTGTTTGCAGACCTTCCTGCCAGCCCTCAGCTGCCCTCTGCAAAAGGACGTCCTCCGAAGTGGCGTGCGGACCTTCCTCCATCGAATGATCATCTGCCTGGAGGAAGAGGTTCTTCCGTTCATCCCCTCTGCCTCAGAGCACATGCTCAAAGACTGCGAAGCCAAGGACCTCCAGGAGTTCATTCCACTCATCAACCAGATCACGGCCAAGTTCAAGGTAGCACAGTGCTAAACAGACCGCAGGGTGCCGGGACTCCCGGCTCGATTAACTGTGCTCCGAGGGTGTGAAACCAAGTGTGCATCCCAGAGAGCTGTTAGGTTTTGTCCCTTTCCACTGTGTGTTGGCGGGTAGGGGCGGGGTGTGTACGTACGTGCGAGCCCTTACTCATACACATGCCAGCAACACGGTGGCCCCCATCCGTCGCCTTCCACATTTGTTTTTTGATATTGTGGTCTGTCACTTACTGATGGGGCTAAGACTGGCTGGCCAGGAAGCCCCGGTGATCGTCCTCCATCTTCCCCGTGCTGTAGTGTCGGGTGCACCCCACCATGCCCACCTGTCTTTACAGGGTCTGGAGCTCAAGCTCAGAGAGCTCTTCCAGGTGGATCCACCCCTCAGCCCATCCTTTGCTTTCTAAATGATGAGCGAGTTGGTCGCATGGAGCGTAGGGACTTTTAACATTCCCAATAATGTGCTGTCTGCTACAGGAAAGACTAGGTAGACTTTTAGATGGGAAAAAGATCACTTATGTGTTTGAGTGTTTTGCCTGCCCATATGTATGTGCACTACGTGCATGCCTGGTACCTAGAGATATCAGAAGAGGGCGTCGGATCACCTGAACCTGGAGTTAAGAGAACATGGAGCTGTAAATCTCTGTGTGGGTGCTGGGAACAGAACCTAGGCCCTTTGCAAGAGCAGCAAAATAAAAAGGTTAATCACGTAGCAAGAGAAAACTACCAAGAAAAGCAAGTAAGTCCAGCATTGATTCCTGCCTGTAAATACATGGCGTATGACTTGGATTCTGGAACAAGAGTCCAAAAGTAATCCAGTAGGTTGGAGGCAGTTTTAGAGACAGGAACTTACAACAGGTATGAGCTGGCTCGGGAGAATGGCCGTCAAAATGCATAATGCTTTGTCAGTTCAAATCTGCCCTGAATGGTTTTTGATGTTGCCCTATATTCCTGAAAATAAAACTCAAGTGGTAAGAACGAGTGGTAAGAACGCTGCCTTATAGTGAGGAAGCCAGGACCTAGACAGGACGAGGGACTTGAGTAACGCAAGTCACACGTTAGTTAATTGTACAAAATTTACTTCTTAGGATTCCCCACCACCCCCCCTTAGGAATTTAAATTTGAAAATATCCTGTGGTCAACTTTGATTATGATCACTTGTTATTTCTTCTCAAATCGTTTTTTCTTCTTTCATTTTTAACTTTATTAGAGCATGTATGTGCATGCGTGTATGTGAATTCCAAGGCATGGAGGTCAGAGTTCAGCACTGTGGACTTGGATCTCTCCTTTCTTCCATCCTTACATGGGTTCTGGGAATTAGACTCAGGTCGACAGGCTTGAACAGTGTGTGCATTTGCCTACGGAAACAGCCAGAATTATAAGATACAAGTTGAACTTGATGATATTACTCTCACATGTGTGGTGATGTTTTGTCTGAACGCGGCCTGTGTGCCGCGTGTGCGGTGCCTGGAGAAGCCAGAGAAGGCGTGGGGTTCCTTGGAACAGAGCTTATGGGTGGTTGTGAGCTCCCAGGTGGGTCCTGGGAACTGAACCAGGTCCCTAAAGATCTCTCCAGCCTCATATTTGCTGAGTTTAATCTTGAGTCTTTGTGTAGTGTGTGTGTTTGTGTGACATTTTCTACCTAGAGCATCACTTTTGAGGTGCAGTAACAGTTGTTTCTCTCTCCAGATGCAGGTGTCCCCATTCTTACAGCAGATGTTCATGCCCCTGCTTCACGCCATCTTTGAAGTGCTGCTGCGACCAGCGGAAGACAACGACCAGTCTGCAGCGCTGGAGAAGCAGATGCTGAGGAGGAGTTACTTCGCCTTTCTGCAGACGGTCACTGGCAGTGGGATGAGCGAAGTGATTGCGAATCAAGGTAGGGTGCACCCCGTGCAGTGTGTGTGAATCAAGGTAGGGTGTACCCCATGCACAGTGTGTGTGAATCAAGGTAGGTGCACCCCATGCACAGT